>NMUG010010430.1:0-10957 GCA_002855965.1 Monotropa hypopitys
AATTTTATAAGGCCCAAACTTCCTTGGTTTAAGCTTGCAATTGGTACCAACAGGGAAGCGTTCTTTTTTCAAAAAGACCATAACCATCTCATCTTCTTTAAACACTTTCGCACGTCGACGTTTGTCACTAGCAGCTTTGTTCTTGGCATTGGTCTCGGTCAACCTTTGTCTTACTTGTTCTTGCACTTCCACCGCTTGCTTTGCCATGTTCTCTGCCGCTATACTAGCTTCAGGACCTCTTGGAAAAGAAATTAGATCTAGTACATGATTGGGAGATTTCACATATACCAAAGAGAAAGGTGACTGGCCAGTAGCGCTGTGGATGGCGCTATTAAAAGCAAACTCTGCTTGTGGTAGTGCATAGTCCTACTGCTTCGGCTTGTCTCCACAAATACTTCGAATCAAGCTTCCCAAGCTGCGATTGGTCACCTCCGTTTGGCCGTCGGTCTGTGGATGAGCGGTAGAACTCCGTTGGAGGAAAGTACTGAACATCCTCCATAAAGTAACCCAAAAGTGGCTAAGAAATTTCACGTCTCGATCAGAAGTGATGGTCTTTGGGTCCCCGTGTAGTCGAACGACTTCACGAAAGAATAATCGAGCAACATGAGAGGCATCGGAAGTCTTGTGGCAGGCAATAAAGTGAACCATCTTGGAGAAACGATCCACCACAACAAATACAGAATCGACCCCGCGTTGGGTTCGAGGCAACCCCAATACAAAATCCATTGACAGATCTTCCCAAATGTTGTTAGGAACAGGTAGGGGAGTGTACAGACCTGTATTCTGTGCTTGCCCTTGGAAGTTTGACAAATATAGCATCGACGAACAAAATTTCCAGCATCTCTCTTCAACTGTGGCCAGTAATAACGTTCTTCCAAACTGGCAATGGTTTTATCTCGTCCAACATGTCCGCCTAATCCTCCACCATGTAGGTCTCGGATTAACTTTTCCCTTAATGAAGTTTTGGGAATACAAAGGCGATTACCTTTAAAAAGAAAACCATCAGAAATATGAAAATTAGTAAGAGGACGGCCATTAAGGCAAGCTTCCCAAATATCTTTAAAATTGTCATCATCAGGATAGAGTTCTTTCAGAAAATTAAAACCATGATCTCATGGGCCAAAGTCAATAATAAATTAGCACGGCGGCTCAATGCATCTGCAACACGGTTTGTGGCCCCTGATTTGTGTTGGATGATAAATGGAAACTTTTGGAGGAAAGTAGTCCATCGAATATGCATGTTGTCCAGCTTTTTCTGGCTATTGATAAACTTCAGGGCTTGATGATCTGTGTAAAGCACGAACTCCCTTTGAATAACATAGTGTTCTCAATGCTTGATGGCACGAACAACAGCATAAAATTCTTGGTCATAAGTGCTCCGCTTCTGTCGTGCTTCACTTAGCTTTTCACTGAAGAATGTCACATGCTTCTTCTCTTGGGATAGAACAGCTCCAATGCCAACACCACTGGCATCACATTCAACTTCAAAGATTTTGTCAAAGCTGGGCAAAGATAGTACTGGAGCAGTGCATAACTTTTCCTTGATTACAGCAAAACTGGTCTCGATCGCTTCTCCCCATAAAAACTTTCCTTTATTTAGACATTCCGTGATTGGCGCTACAATAGTACTGAAGTCGCGAATGAACCGTCAATAGAAAGTTGCCAGGCCATGGAAACTTCGCACTTCAGTGATAGTTTTTGGAGTGGGCCAGTTACGAATGGCCTGGATCTTGTCATCATCCACATGGATGCCATCAGAACTCACCATATAGCCTAGGAACAAGAGGCTACGTGTCAGGAATTTGCACTTCTTGAGTTGGATATAGAGCTTGTTTTCCTGAAGAACCATCATAACTTGACGCACATGTCCCATATGTTCTTCTTTGGTCTTGCTATAGATCAAGATGTCATCGAAGTAAATAACAACAAATTTTCCAGAAAAAGGCCGTAGTACCTGATTCATAACTCGCATGAAAGTACTAGGAGCGTTAGAAAGACCAAATGGCATGACAAGCCATTCATAAAGTCCATCTTTGATTTTGAATGCAGTTTTCCATTCATCCCCTGGTCGAATGCGGATCTGATGATAACCGCTTCGTAGATCGATTTTAGAAAACCATTGAGAACCATCCATCATGTCAAGAATATCATCCAAGCGTGGAATAGGAAAGCGGTATTTGATAGTGATTTTGTTGATGGCGCGACTATCAACACACATACACCAAGTGCCATCCTTCTTGGGAGTCAATAGGGCTGGTACACCACATGGGCTAAGGCTCTCCCGAATGTGGCCTTTGTGAAGTAATTCCTCCACCTTCTCCCGTAAAATCTCCGTTTCCTTGGGACTCGTGCGGTAGTGAGGCAAGTTGGGTAGACTTGCTCCAGGTACAAGATCAATTTAATGTTGTATGTCCCTTAGCGGTGGTAATTCTGGTGGGATATCCTCCGAAACCAGTTCTTCAAATTCTTCCAATAATGGTTGCATCTCTGTGGGAATAGTGATTTTTGTTGGAAGGGACGTGGCTACTTCTTTGACAACCATGGCGTATACTTACCGTGATTCTTTGTAGTCGGCTAGGAACTCGGTGTCAGAATTGGCAATAGTCAGAAAAGATGAGCCCTCGGATTTGGATGGTTTGGCAGGCACTTTGTGATTTTAAGGTAACATGACAATCCGACGAGACTCCCATTTGAATGAATAAGAGTTGTCACGACCTTTATAAAGAACGTCTACATCGAATTGCCAAGGTCTACCCAATAAGACATGGCTAGCATCCATATCGACCACATCACAAGTAACAATGGCCGAATAAAATTTGCCAATTGATAAAGTTAATTTGCAAATTTCGGTTACCTTTATCAAAGGGCCCTTCTGAATCCATCCGATATTGTAAGGGGAGGGATGTGGCTTTGTCGGGAGTTTCGGATGATCCACCAATCGTCTTGCTACGAAGTTTTCACAACTACCACTGTCAACAATTAAGTCACACACCTTCTTGTTGATAGAACAATTGGAACGAAAGATGTTGTGTCTTTGGCATATATCCTCCGTGTGGGGTGTGAAAAGAACTCGCTGGACCACGCAATTGACACGTTGTCCATCTTCCTCGGCGTATTCAACTTCACCCTCTTCATCTTCGACCCATTCAACATCCTCCTCATTGGCTTCGTCCTCTTCTTCTACTAGATTAAGTCTCCGATCAGGGCACTCATTAGAACGATGGCCTGACTTGCCACATCGAAAGCACTTGCCAACTATAGGTTTGGCATAGGGATTGGTATTTTTGGATGGGGTTGGAGTTGAACTGTTTGTTGGGTTGGATTTGGTAATTCCTCCGGGTATGGGTTTTGAAGGAAGATTTTGAGGAGTGAGTAGAATGGCTTTTCTTTTATCAAGCGTAGGGATGGGTGTTTCGGTGACGGATTTGCGGTAGGTTGGTTTCTTGTCACGAAGTTCTGCCTTCAAGGCCATATTGTGAGCCCCATCGACAGTCCAAAGGACTTGAAGCCCGATTTGATCTTGGATTGACTGCCTCAATCCACCGACATAGCGTGCAACTCTTTGCCCTTCAGTTTCTTGCAGATTTTTACGATCTGCTAGGCGGTTGAATTCAGTGCTGCAGTCAAAAACAGATCTGTTACCTTGACGACAGTTTTGATAGGCATGAAAGAGATATTGATCATAATCTGATGGAAGAAATCGCTCCATCATTAGTTGCTTCATACGACGCCAAGATCGTACTAATTCTTTACCCTGTCGCAGACGCTTATTCTGTAACTTGTCCCACCAAACGGCGACACCGCTTTTGAGTTTGTAGGCGACCATTTTAACCATCTTAGATTCAGGAACCTCCATCATACTCAGAAAACGCTCGACCTCTGAGATCCAATCAAGAAAATCTTCAATAGAGAGATTACCGCTAAAAGGTGGGAGATCGACCTTTAGTCGATAATCATCGAACCAGTACTGAGGTCGTTGACGATATCCACGTTCGGCTTCTTCTTCAACTTCTGACTCCTCACTGTCAGAATCAACGGATTGTGGGCATCTCCGGGGTGGTTGTGGTTGTGGCTGTGGGTGTGGATGAACGAGGCGGCCTCGGGCAAGTCCTCCGGCGCGGTCTCCATTCGGGTTAAGAGGGCGGCGTTGGGCAAATCCCCCCGCGCGAATCTCTTGACCATGAACCGGATCTGGGTGGACGGAGAGAGACAACGAACAGATCGCTTCACGGAGTTCAGCGAGTTGATCTTGTTGATTCGCAAGCATCTTCCAAATTCCGGCAATACCACGATCTTCGTCAGTGGGTGTGTTGTCTGCTGTGTTTGGTGACATTGAGCCAGGCGAAACCTCGCTCTGATACCATTTGACGTGGCGGAAACACGAGAGAGAATCGTTAGTGTACGATTCCAAACGATCGATCTCGTACACGAGATCAAACTCTTGCGCACAAGAGCGAGAGAGAGATAGATAGATGTGGGAGAGTGAGAGAGTGACAGAGAACAATGTTGAGAAAAATTTGATTCAATTCATTCCATGTCCAAAACATGTTACAAAGAATCCTTTATATAGTTAGGATCCCAAAATTCTAGAACAATCTTAGTAATCTTAGGAAATAAAATTCTAGAACAATCTTATTCAACTTAGGAAACAGAATTCTAGAACTATCTTAGTCAACTTAGGAAAATAAAATTCTAGAACAATCTTAGTTAAGTTAAGAAAACAAAATTCTAGAAAAATCATATTCAACTTAGGAAAACAAAATTCTAGGAAAGACTAGAACAATTTAGAAAAACAAAATTAAAGGAATTAGGCTTGGGGCCCCTTTGGCCTTGCCGGCTTTGCGGGTTTTGCCCGGTCTAGTTGTCGTAGAAAATTTTCTGCAACTTGGTCTACATCAGTGGTGGTCCCACAAAGCCACAGAGAAGCTTGCTCCTAGGTGTATGTATTATTGTAGATGCGTTTTGTAAGAAGAGTTGTTCTTTTTGCCTTACAAAGCTGCCCGTAACTGATAAGAATTTGGCTAGGTCCCACCAGTCAAATAATCCTCACAGAACCTCAATGAAACCCAGTGGATTTAACTTAACTAACAAAAAAGATTATGTTAGGAGGAAGACACTCTGTTTGTGGATAAATGACTCTGTACACAGTATCATACGAGACAAAACAAAGGATGCATGTACAGATGTGCATGTATGTATAATGTACATATACGTTTACTTATTTACTATATGTTATTATTCAATGGGTGTGGGGCATGTCATATGGCATTCCAAGATCCTTATGTACTCTGCATTATTATATTGTGCGGATCCCACACCATTATATGGTGGTTAAAGGTCCTAAAATTCTGAATGATTGTGTTGTTAAGGATACGTCATGTGGTCATGTCCCATGTGTTTGTGGTAGACATATTTCATTAAATAATTGTGAGAGATTTTCAAAATAAATATGAGTATGTTTTGGGTTTTTTCATAAAGGTTCCAAGTTTTCGTAAAAATACTTATTTTATTCTTCAAGTGGATTTGTCCAATATTGGTTAGATTAGAGAAGATGAATAGATATATAATACAGTGCATACCATATGTGTTAGATTTATAATCTAGTGTGGTGCAATTTCATGGTGCTTCGCACCATACCGCCGTAGTCGGTGCTTTACACCATTGATCACTCACACCCGCGCCCACGTGGCAGTGATCTGTGGCGCTATGATGGCTCACTTAACACGTCAGCGCAAGGCGCCTAATAGGCGTCTCTTCCTTATTGCGAGTTGGCAGTAAGGTGGCACTAATGCTGCCACGTATCTCACACGTGGCAGGTACTGATTCTGATTAGGTGCAAACCAGTCCAACAGGTGCACTAGTTTGTAGGGTTGCAATTGCAACTGTCTACCGTGATCGGTCATGATCAAACGGCAGGGGTGTGGTGGTTCAAAATAGAACAATGTATCTGTTTAGATTAAACCAACGGATCTAATCGAACGGTAGGAATTGAATGGGTGCCCATTTCAGAAAGGGTGCAAGTGACATATAAATATACCACTGCACTTCAGGATTGATATATAGAAATTAATTCTCTTCTCTCCTCTCTTAGTAGCATTCAATCTGCAAACTGTTTTGCTGCAGAAAACAGTACGCAGTGGTTCTTTATTTCTTCATCCTTTTTTATCAGATATCTTGTCCATTTTCGTTCAAGTGCAAACACAGACGGAAGAACTTTCGTTCGATTTCATTGTATCTTGAAGACAAATTTGCTGTAACCCTTGCATTCATCTAGTAAGGGCAAATACTGTCTTTAGGAAAGAGATTACATATCGCGACTTGAAGAATTACTCTTACTATCAGATTTCAAACATCATCCTTACCAATTTTTCAACAATCTAAAGACGCTAATTTTCATAATGGCGATGTCGCTAGCAAAGATGGCTCAGGACTTTGTCAAACCGGAGAGGTTCGAAGGTGGGAATTTCAGTCATTGGCAGAAGAAAATGCACTTCTTGCTAACCACCATAAAAGTGGTTTATGTTCTAACTACTCCCAGTCAAGAGGAGAAAGAAAATAAAACTTTGGAGCAGTCTCGTGAAAGGATCAAATCGGACAATGGCAACTATATTTGCCATGGACTCATCCTCAATGCACTGTTAGATGCTTTATTTGACGTTTATCAAAATTCAATGACATCAAAGGAACTTTGGAAATAACTATCTTTCTGACCACGCTACAAGTAAGAAGTTTCTTGTTAATCAAATCATGAACTATCACATGGTAGACACCAAGCCTGTTATCAATCAGTTGCATAAGATACAATACACAATCAGTCAGTTTAAGGTTAAGAATATGCATACCGATGAATTGATTATTGTGTCTTCTGTTATCGACAAATTACCAACTTCTTGGAAGGATTACAAAAGGAACTCAAACACAATATTGAGGAACTTACCCTTGATCAGTTGGCCTAACACCTCAGGGTGGAGGGGGAGACAAGGCGTCAAGAGGGTAAGGATGATACTTCCATGCTATGAAGCACGGGTACCGATACGGGGTACGGGTACGGGAAATGGCAATAACTCCAAAAAATAGGGTACGGGTACGGTGAGGGTACGACGAATTTATTTACTAATGTATTTATTATAGTACTATATTTCATTGCATGCATAATAATAAAATATGAATATTTTACTAACAAAAAACAACATAAATAAAAATTCAAAGTTCATACATTAAGTTCAACAAAAAAAAAAGTAACAATAATTCAAGTTTTAAGGAAATTAGTTAAATTACAAATCACCATTTAGTTCCGAAAACAAGCAAAATATCAAAGTCTTAAGTTAATAAAATTAAAACTACAATTAAACCCCAATATTTTGGATTATTTTGCCATTTTTGGGTTGTCAAAATGGCAACCCGGTGGATATGCTTTAGGAAAATTATTTTTTCCAAGCCAATGGAGATTTGGGAGGAACATTTGACAAACTTGTATGAATTATGGGCATTTGTACATGTTGTGTGCAATTTTTTATCTTAAACTTGTTGCGTTGTTTCAAGTTGCAGGAGTGGTCTAGATACAATCCTAACCTCCAACACCCTAAATTAATGTCATCAACATTGGCATATATATCCATATATTTCTTATGTTTTTATCTCCTTTTTCCATTTTGGGGTATATGGAGAAATCTTCTACGTTTTGTATTCAATTGCATAAATAAATTGAGATGGAGAATTGTTTAAACATCATACAAACGACTAAAAATGGAGCAACCATGATTAGGGAAACGATGTCAATCTTGCCTTTGTAGAGACTCTCCAAACGTAATGGCGGGTTTTATTTATGTATCGAAATTAAAACTACAATTAAATCCCAAAGCAAGCAAAACATAAAAGTTTTAAGTTAATAAAATTAAAACTACAATTAAACCCCTAATATTTTTGTTTTCTTTATATTTGGCCACTGAAAATGTTTAAAAATTGAAATTTTGCCTAAAAGTACCCACAGAAGTACCCACAGAAGTATCGACGTTGTACCCATTTTGGTCAGAAGTACCCATAGAAGCACCATTGCCGTACCCATTTTGATAAAAAGTACCAGGTACTTTTTTGCCGTACCGGTACTTTTTTGCCGTACCCGTTGTCGTACCCGTACCCACGGAGTACCGGGTACTCGTACGGCACCATTTTTGGAGTACCCGTGCTATATAGCTTTCAAGCTTCATATGATGGAAGGAAATCCCAACAAGGGCAATTTCAAATGCAAAAGCACTAGTAATAATTCTTCTGGTAAATGGAAGAAACGGAAACAAGATCCTACAGTCAAGGACTGCTGACATTGTGACAAACTTGGTCATAGGAAGAAAGATTGTATAGCCCTGAAACGGAAGAAATCTGGTGGAAAACCAGGAGCATCTGAGGCAAACAATTCAAAACTCATTGTTGTCATATCCAAGGTGAATGTCCTCGAAGATGCCGGTGACTGTTGGATTGATTCTGGTGCGGCAAAACATGTTTGCAATGACAAGAAATTCTTTACTGATTATAAATCAATTGAAGATGGCATTGTTCTGTAGATGGGAAATACATTGATTGCACCTGTCAAGGGAAAAAAGTGGATTTGGAGTTCACCTATGGCAATACACTTATGCTTACTGATGTGCATCGACTGCACCTGTCAAGAGAAAAGGCAAAGTGGAAATGGATGTCAAGACTGCATTCCTTATTGGTGATTTAGATAAGAAAATCTATATGAAAAAACTAGAGGGATTTGTTGCGTAAAAACTTGACCACAAGTTTGCAAGCTTGTAAAGCCTCTTTATGGGCTAAAGCAAGTACATAAACAATGACATGATAAGTTTGACAAAGTAATTGTGTCAAATGACTTTATTATACATCAATCTGATAGGTGTGCATATAGTAAATTTAATGACAAACGAGGTGTAATTATATGTTTGTATGTCGATGATATGCTGATTTTTGGGACAGATTAGGAAAATATCCAAATTACAAAGGATTTTCTTTCATCTAATTTTAGTATGAAAGACATCAGTATTGTTGATGTAATTTTAGGTATAAGAACTAAAAGACAAGGTGGTCATTTGATTCTGTCCCAGGAAAATTACATTGATAAGATTTTAAAGAAGTTTAATCACTCTGATAGTAAACCTATTTTTACACCATATGACTCACTCATTCTTAGATTATCATGATAGGAGAGCGATTTCAAAACTAGAATATTCTAGAGTGATTGGGAGTTTAATGTATGCCATAATATGCAAAAGACCAAATATTGCCTATGCAATGGGAAGACTTACTAGGTACACTAATAATGCAGATCATATGCATTGACATGCGGTACATAGAGTATTGTGGTACTTAAAAGGTACTATAGATTATGGAATAGTCTATGGTGGATATCCTCCAGATACACTGATGCTAGTTGGTTTACTAAGTGAAATGATCACTCTTCAACGAGTGGTTGGGTGTTTACACTTGGTGGAGGGTCAATCTCCTGGGGATCTAAGAAGCAAACACTGATAACAGACTCAACCATGGCAGCTGAGTTTGTGGCATTAGCTTCTGGAAGTAAAGAAGCTGAATGGCTAACAAATTTATTGCTGGAAAATTTAGTGTGGTCTAAGCTCATGTCACATATATCACTTTATTATGACAACCAAGCTATGTTGTCATGATCATATAGTTAAGTGTATAATGGAAAATCCAAGTATATAGGACTTAGACATAGTTATGTTAGACAATTAGTTATTGATGGAGTGATAACCATTGATTTGTAAAGTTAATGTAGTGGACCGGACACTGGTGGGTTGGCCATAGGCATTCCTGCCAATCCGGACCCCTCCCGTCGGCAAATCTATCATTCATACACGCCCGAGGGGTAGCTATAATTGGTTAGTTTTACGGTCCCTCCGGCAAACAAGTAGATTATCAGGATGCTTGAAGGAAGGCCAGAGAGGCCGGCTTAGGCTGTAACACCCCAAAATTTTAAACCATTTTTTTGAATAATAGTATTGAGCAAGATAATTAATAATAGAAAGAGCTACTACCATTCCCCACATCATTCCATATGACTAAAATATGAAAGGCACACACACAGAAGCAAAAGCAAGAGTTTAAAGTTATTACAGACCCGGGTGTTATCTTTTGAAATAAGAGAAGTGCGGAAATAAACAAAACAAAGCTCATACAAGTCTTCAAAATCTTTCCAAAGAATGCACGTACGCCACTCCAAGCTAATCCACCTGATCCTTACCTAAAAGTAGAGGATTAATCACAGCCTAGTAGAGATGTAAACAAACGATATATATACTAGTTGTGTGCACGTGCAAGTGTACAGAAATAACATGTGAGCTGCATGCATAAGGATCTAATAAGTTGTACGTGTCACTGCGTGAGATTTCCAAAACGACAAATGTTGTTCCAATAAATGATTTCAATAGTCAAATGTCCAAACAATTGACTTCCTTATCAAAATAAGATTTTCCAAAATATTTCCAATTGCCTTATCTAAATAAGGTTCAAATTACATAATTGTGAGTTTAGACTATTTATTCCGCGCTAGTAGCTCGTCAACTATCTAACCGTATAATTCCTCGTATTACCCGACTCGACGGAAGGGTGCAGTCAAACCCCCATTGCACATTGTCGTGAATGCATATCATTCAGGGATCAAAATCCTGAGGATCAAAATCCCATAAATATAGCCAACCTAAGGATCGATATCCATAATTTCCAATTCAATTGATTCTAAATTCCTTACTTTCCAAAATCCGTATTCTTGGGCCAAAGGCCAAATTAAATCTTTTCCAATACTCTCCAAGGTACCAATGCGAAGTTAAAGTTACCAATTAGATGAAACAACCTTTAATTTCATTAATCCCCAAATTCCCAAAACTAAGTTTTTGACCAATTTGGGGCTTTTGCAAAATAATCATCGGGGAGTTCAATTGATACC
>NMUG010010431.1:0-10956 GCA_002855965.1 Monotropa hypopitys
ATTTTACTTAGTGTGAGTCGACACTTGACACGATTCCCTTTGGCCTTGTCTAGGCAACCATTTGATAGATATTAGACGTGTGGTACTTCTCTTTTGAGGCTTGGTCAAACATGGTGCTTTACTACTTTACTTTACGACGAGTCACATGTGGAATTTAAAAAGAAAAGGAAATGATTTACTTTAATGAGATCCATTGCATTGCATAGTTTACATTCCTTGCATTGTCATACACTTGTACCCAATATTATAGACGGTAGGAGATGGATTATCTCTACCAGGCGGTGGTGCCTGATCCTCTACTTTTGTAGGGTCTCTTGCACTTGACTTGGAGTAGCGGTTGGATCCTTTATAGGATTTGGTGACCATAGTGGACCGTAGACTGCAGACTGTAGCTGTTCTTTACTGTACTGTTCTTTCTTTCTTTACTGTTGGCCGCGTTGTACGGGATTATCATATAAAATCCCATTTGGCCATTTCTCTTTTAGTTGATGCACTGTTGTACAAGGTTATATTATAAAACCTTATTCACATAATTTATTTGTATTTCAATTCAAGCAGAGCATGTAATGTAATAAGTAGTGTAGCTGGTGTGTGTGTGTGTGTTAGATTGCTTTACCCTTTGTTGGATACTCGTTGCCTACTTCTAACATGTCCCAATGTTTATTTCAAAAAAAAAAATATGTCTCAAAATTTGGGAGTGTTACACATCTCATCACATCACATCTCCCTCCAACACTAATATAGCAAGAATCAACCTCACCTATGAATCAGCATCATCCTGAATAGAGTTGTTACAGATCTGTTATCCTGTGAATCAATCCGAATAAGTATATCAGAATAAACCAAGGGCTACTTAAACAATTCCCAATGGTAGGGAACAATACTCCAATACAAAATCTTGGAGCGAGATTCATAATATTCCAAAAACAAGCCGTGGAATGGGGCTACATAATATTCCAACTACAAGCCGTAGAATGAGGCTGCCTGAGACTCCAACGTACTAGCCATAGAGTGAGCTCAAATCAATATCTCATCATCGCTATATAGTAGAAAATCTTTATTTTTCCTTTTCATTGTTTCCAAAATTCTCATCTTTTCATATATTGCTAAAACATCTCTTTTTTCATACCAAATCCTTGCCATTTCTTTCAAAATCCATACTATTCTTTTATAATTTAACCATAAAACTCTTTAAACTCTTATTCTCAAAATCCATATTTCTCATTTTCAATTCCATATCTCTTTTATTATAAAATCTTCATTTTTCATTATTCGGAAAATCCTTTTTTCTTTCTTAATTTCAAAATCCTCATTATTCATTTTACCACAAAAATCTCACTTCTCTATTATCACTAATCCACATTTCTTATTTTATTCCAAATCTCTTCTTTAATTTTTATAGCAAAATTCGTATATTCTTCAATTTCAATCATTACTTAATCCATAACAATTTTCTTCTTTCAAAAATTACTGGTGTGTACCGGTGTACCATATCGAATTTATCACTACGAAATTGTATGTCATTCACCGCACAATCATCTTAAAAATAAAAAATAAAGCATCACAACTTTAAGTTAATTAAAAATAATAAACCATAAGAGAAAATGTATACTAGGTCATAAATTGAGCAATTATAATTTTATTACCTTTAAAGGACTTAAAACATAACTATTAGTAATGATCCCAAAATGCGATAACCCGAGTAACATAAACCAACTCAGGCCAATCAGCTTGTGCAACGTTTTATATAAAGCCATTACTAAGATCATTGTTGCCAGAATCAGACCATTTCTGAACAAAATCATAAGCCAATCCCAGTCGAGTTTTGTTCCGGGTAGAATGGCGACGGACAATGTTATAATCACCCAGGAAATTATTCACTCAATCCGTAGGTTGAAAGGAAAAAAAGGTGGGTTGATTTTTAAAATTGATTTGGAAAAAGCTTACGATCAAATCTCTTGGGATTTCATCAGGGAGTCCCTCGTGTTTTTTAATTTTGATCCCTCTTTGATATATTTTATTATGGAATGCATATCAAACATCGATACGGCCATCCTTTGGAATGGGGAATCTCTTCCCCTTTTTAGACCTGGCAGAGGCATTTGGCAAGGTGACCCTTTATCACCCTATATCTTTGTAATTTGCATGGAACGCCTTTCGGCAATGATAAATTATAGCAACAGCTTGGGCCTCTGGAAAGGAATTATCTTTGCTAGGGGTAGGCATGCCATCACTCATCTATTCTTTGCGGATGATCTGATGTTGTTTGGCAGTGCGACTATCGCAAATTGTAGAAATATGCTTACTATATTGAATCAATTCTGCGAGTTCTCGGGACAATCAATCAATTTTTCCAAATCAAAACTATTTGTTTCCCCTAACATAAATTCTCTCGACCAAAAAAGGATTAGCACGTTCAGTGGCATTGCCCTCACTAACGACCTAGGGAAGTACCTTGGTATCCCTTTGTTTCACATTAGAGTCAACAAAAACCACTTCAATAACTTAGTGGATAAAGTTCAAAAAAGACTTACGGGATGGAAAGCAAAAAACATGTCTATTATTGGGCGTGCCACGCTAATTAGATCGGTGACAAGTGCTGCCCCATACCACACAATGCTGGCTGTGGAATTCCCTATTAACATCTGCGACAAATTAGATAAACTTAGTAGAGATTTTTTGTGGGGCTCCTCTGATACAAATCGAAAATTACATTTGCTGAAGTGGAAAGCTGTATGTAACAATACAGACAAAGGGGGCCTCGAAATCAAACAAATGCGTTTACAAAATCAGGCGTTCCTATCAAAATTGGGATGGAAAATCCTGTCGGGCAATAAAAATTTGTGGGTGGAACTTCTCCAGAATAAATATCTAAAAAATAACAACTTTTTGGAAGTCACCCCGAAGAGGAGCAGTTCCCCCCTTTGGAAAGCTATTCTAAAAACCAGGCCCGTGCTTGAAAGGGGATTAAAGTGGACTGTGGGTAAATGCAACATTGTTAGGGTGTGGACCGACTGGTGGTGTGGCGACAAACCCATGGGGAAAACACATCCTGGCCCCCATGTTAACTCAACTACTAGGGTATGTTCTTTACTTGACGCAAACGGGACATGGAGCCTCAATTCTATTTCTAACTCCGTTTCACTGCAAACTTTAAATGCAATTTCTAGAATTAATGTCTCCAGGTTTAGTGAAAGTGAAGACACACCCCATTGGGGTTTGACACCTACAGGTATGTTCTCAATTGCTAGTGCTTATGATCTCTTATCTAATACTGAGGATAGCCCCATTGAGTGGAAGTGGATTTGGAAACTGAAAGTTCCACAAAATATAAAAGGTTTCCTTTGGCTCTTGTTCCTTGAACGTCTGCCCACCAATGCCTTGAGATTCTCGCAGGGTATTGGAAATGACCAAAACTGCCCCCGTTGCGACTGCTCTAGGGAAGACTCCACCCATCTGTTTAGGGACTGCTCTAAATCCAAAGAAATTTGGAACAGTCTTCCCTTCTCAAAATGGAGAACCCCAAGTAACCTTTGCTCAACTTTTGACTGGCTAAAGGAAAACTTGAGGGCAAAAAATAAGGCTTCGGGCCCGAACTCTGAGATACATTGCCTTTTTGCAATTGCTCTATGGCAAATATGGAAAGATAGAAATTCAAAAGTTTTTAACAATGTTGATTCCTGCAATGTGGTTAGCTTAAATAAAATTTACATCTACTTTGCCCAAGTTGTTAATGCTTTCAAGTCTATTTTATCACCAAATTTTGATAGACTCTCAAACAGTGTGTGACATCCTCCAATTTCAGGAGGATACAAAATTAATGTCGACGGCTGCTGGATACTAACGAAGAGCTTGGCGGGGTTTGGCGGGATAGTTCGGGACGAGGTTGGCAAATGGATCCTTGGTTTCTTTGGTAAGATGGACGGAAGCTCCTGCCTTCATGCGGAATTATGGGCAATCTATAGGGGGCTAACCATTATCCTTGACAAAGGATATGCGCAAATGGCTCTTGAGACGGATTCTTTGGAGGCAGTAAAGTTGATAAATGAAGAAGCTGAAAATCTCAATGCAAATAGAAACTTAACCAGAGAGATCAAACATTTGATGAAGGGAACAAACACAACTATGAAGCATATTTTCAGGGAGGCAAATAGTTGTGCGGATTACCTTGCACACCTTGGCGCGGAACAACAAGAAGATTTGGTCATTTTAACAGAGCCTCCTCAAGGAATTAGATTTTTGTTAAGAGAAGATGCAATAGGGATAAGATTTACATAGTAGTTCCTAGGTGGACTATGTTGTGCCTGTTTGCTTGTTTCTTGTTCTTTGTGTTTTTTTTTTAATTTCTGAAGCACCAAAAAAAATAGTAATGATAATAGATATTTTTTTTTATCATAAATAACAAATTGCTCATTTTGAGCGTAATTACCACGAAACAAATTTAACATTAACAAAAAAAAATCTAAAAATGTTGTCCGACGAGATCCGAGAAATATCCGTTACATCTCAGAACAGTCGGTACAAACCGATATTTGAAGCGATATGGGACACAACGTTGTGTTCCATTTTTTACTCTTGTATGGTAAGTACCTCCCAGTACTAGCCGATACGATATGGATTCACAACTTTTGTTGAGAGGGAACTGTAAGGACTAAAATAGAGTCCAGTTCTTAGTTAGTTAGTAGAGTTTTTTTGTTAATTAGTTATGAGGAGAATAGGCTATAAATTGGAATAAAGTACCAAAGAGAAGGGTCTGGAATTATTTTGTAAATTTGTAGTTTCTTTCCTGCATCACTAACATCTCCTAAACAGAGACATACTCTGATCTTTTTTCCATTTTCAATACCTGTAATTTCCATTGCAGTTCATTTTTTTCTTGCTCTCTTATCAGTGGTATCCGAGCAGTCTGTTATCGGACCTGTGAGGATCCACACACCATGAGCAGAAGCTGGTTATCAAGGAACCTGCACAGTTTAAGATTCAATTTAAAATTTCACAGTCAATTCAAAGGAAAATGTTGAATCTTTGAATGAAAGAAAGCAATTGCTAAAGTCCTGTGATCATTTGGTTTCCACGTTATCATATCCTTATCAAGAAGTTGGGTATCATTTGGCAATTTTAAGTGATCTAACGGAGTTGAGATAATGGAGCACTGCCTTAGAATATTGCATTATGTTCAAGGAAATTTCTTAAGGAATCAAAAGTTTATCATAAGCAATTTTGTTGGACTGCTTCATCTGGGTGGTGGGAGGTGGGAGGTGGGTGGTGGGTGGGTGGGGGATAAAGATGAAATTAAAATAGATGTTCAATAATTTCATCCTTCACAGTGAGGCAATCATTGGTCTAGCCAAGTTACAAGTCACGAGTCTTCAAGAAGTTTCAAGGATATACAAGAATTCAGGTGTGCCAAGCATGGGTACTCCGGCAAAATACGTACCGCGTACACCGTAAACGTTCCGGGTAGGTTTGATTGTTGTGGGTACGGATACAGGGCGTTTGAGGTTAATTTGAAAGTAAAATTTTTTTTGCGGAGTTCCATACAAAATATAAAATAATGTTTGTGTTTTTTTGTGTAATTTGATAATAAAATTAAAAGTTAAAACGTTTGCCTTCTCATTCTCTCCCATCGCCCGTCACCATCCCATCGCTTGTAACCATCCCATCGCCTAGTTCAAAAAAAAAACCAGTGTGGTTCCATCACCCGTCACCGTCCTCCGGCGTCCGATGTTGATGTTCAGGCAGTACTCGCCTCTCCCGATAGTGCTCTCCTCTCCTCTCTCTTTTCATTTGATTCCCTAATCGAAACCTTAGAAGTTCACTCTCTGTATTAATCTTCATTCTTTTTTGGAAAAACATTGTCATTTTTGGAGTACAAAACATTAATATTGCTCGCTGAGGAAACTGAAGTATTATTCCGTTCTGAGATTTTATGCTTAATATGGTGATTTGGTTTGCACTAGAAATCGAAGTACTAAGTTTGGGGCTGAAATATGGGACATTCCAATATTATGTGAAACCTGAGAACTTGGAAAGTTTAAAGCGAGGTTTCTTTTTCCTAGTAACAACTGGGTGCAATTCCCTTGTTTTAATTATTGTGATGTTTAGATGTTTTGTGACTTTAACGTTTGGGAAGTTTGCATCTGTTTTGAGAGTCTGATGATAAAGACTGATTGTTGGCTGAGGAAATTTTGGAAGAAAGGATGCACTAAATTTTTTGAATCTTTTAGATTTTTCAAACGAGAGTTTTAATTCAATTGGTAGTTTGGTTACTATTATTTTTTTGGGTTATGGAGTTGGTATTGGTTTTTTGTTGTTGTTGGAGATATATAGGTATGAGTATTTTGTTTCTACTTTTTTAAGTATTAAAAAATATTAAAAAAAAGCACCGTACCATAGATGTATCCGTACCCTACTTTTTAAAGTTTTGTCGTACCCCCACACGGACCGTACCCGTACCACGTACGGTACCCGTACTTCATAGCTCAATTGTCATCTTGTTCAAAGAAGTTGGATAGTCGTGTGATTGTCACTTCTCTTGTGTCAACGGGTGCCTTGTTAAAGGAAGTGAAAGATTAGGAGAGACAAAAAGAGTGAAGGAAGAGAGAGAAGGGAGAGAACATAATAGCCCTAGGTCTCATATGTTTATATTTATATTAGAAACATAAAATCCTAAATTACATATTAAGCCTATATAGAATGAGTCCAAACAAAAACTATCAATAAGCTCACAATACTACAAATCTAACATCCCCTCAAGTTGGAGCATATAGATCAAAGATGCCTAGCTTGCCACACAAAACAGAAAAGGACCACGAACAAGTGGTTTGGTGAGAATATCACCCAATTGATCTTTAGACCGAACATACGGAGTGACGATGCGCTTCTGTGTCAACCAATGACAAACAAAATGACAATCCACTTCGATGTGTTTAGTACGCTCATGAAACACATGATTATTAGCAATGTAAATGTCAGACTGATTATCATAAAATATTTTCACAGGAGTAGGAACCAGAATCTTCATATTACGAAGAAGAGAATGCACCCAAATCATCTCAGAAGCTGTATGGGCCATAGCGCGGTACTTAGCTTCTATACTGGAATGAGCCACAACAGTTTTCTTCTTACTGTTCCATGTCACTAAATTACCACCAACAAAGGTGCAGTATCCCGCCATAGACCTCCTATCACCCCTACTCCTTGCCTAGTCAGCATTATTAAAGCCCATGACGGTGAGCAACTGTGATGCTCTGTACCACAGACCCTTGCCAGAGGCACACTTTATGTATTGCAAAATACAAGAGATAGTGTGCATATAGGGTTGCAGAGGAGTCTGTATGGACTGACTAACTACACTAACTGTATAGGTGATGGCTGACAGTGTAACAGTGAGATAAATAAGCTTTCCAACCAATCGTCTGTACTGTCCCACATCATCAAATAACCCCCCCTCTTTAGTATTAAGCTTGTCATGATAATCCATAGGAGTATCAACGGACTGAGAACTTAACATCTATGTCTCGGAAAGCAAGTCTAAAGCATACTTGCATTGGGCAAACACACCTTCCTTGGAACGAGCCACCTCAATGCCAAGAAAGTATTTGAGAGTACCCAAGTCCTTAGTATAAACTGCTGACTAAGAACGAGCCACCTTAATGCCAAGAAAGTATCTGAGAGTACCCAAGTCCTTTGTATGAAATGCTGACTAATATAAGCCGTCATGGCTATAATACCAACCTAATTACTCCAAGAGATGATGATATCATCGACATACACAATCAAAGGAGGAGTGTGGTGAGGAAGGGCACATGGTGATTTGGTGTTCAAAAGCGTCAAGTGGCAATCAAAGGAGGAGTGTGGGGATATGAGATTTGTAATATGGATGGGGGAAAGAAAGAGTAGGGTGTTAATCGACAATTGGATGTAAGAGATTCAAGGGTTCTTAAAGGATATCTTGGTTGAGGAGTTCTACGTTATGGAGGGGATACGTGCTAAGAAGACTCAAGAGTTCAAATGTCCAAGTGCAATGAGTAGGGACACCAAGCGGATTCAATACTCACAACAACGGAGTTGGGTTCCAGCATCAATTGCGAAGATGGTGACTAGTGGTGCAAACGAAAGTGCAACAGGTATATGTTTACTATTTTAGTATTTTGTACTTGATAATGGGTTGCACTATTACGTATTCATCATTATGATATTTTGATTTTCGCATGAAAGTATGCACGTTATGAAAACAATTCAGTAACCTAAGAGTTAGAATTGGCATGAAATAGTGGTACATGTATGCTAATGCTAAATTCACAGTTGGGTATGTGTTAAAATTTTTATTGTCGGTGCTGAAATTTGTTTAAAGTGACTTAAGAATTCATTAAGGACATTGAGTTGATTTGTTTCGGTGTAGAAAAAGGGATAACAAGTGTATTCTGAGTTCTTACTATTGGAGCATATAGTTGAATGCATGTGTGTGAGCTATGTTGGGAGTAATATATGAGAATGGGAAATGTGGATTGCCAAAGATACAGAGAAAGTAATGAATCTAATATAAACTTGTGTGTGTTTTTGTTTGAGCCTAAAAAGAGGATAGCTGAAAAGTGTATCTTGTGTTATGCATAGCGTGCGTTATTATCAGGATGTCGATGAAATCTATAATATGCTTTTGGATTCAGTGTCACATTAGGCCTTGTCCTGTGGTGGTAGTAGTATGTTTTGAAAAGAAACCTTGTTGTGAATTGGATTAAGTACGAAATTTAAAAGTCATGACAATTAAGGAAATTTCAGTATGGTGTTAGTTGGTTTTGTCACCTATGTTATCGTTGAGAAAGGAAGGTGGGTGTTATCTTGGGGTTGTCTTTATGGTAAGGGAGTCGCGTTGAGCAAGGCGTGATTAATTTTTCTTATATCCTTTTGGAATGGTGATCTTGATAGAAACCTTGGTGTATTATTAACTTGGAAAAGAGTAGGAGCGATACTTTAGTATTTGTTATCAGAAATTGAGAGGAAAGAAGTTGTTTGAAGCTAATTGCAGTTAAAATGTTGGGTAGTGCTGAGCAGTACTTTTAAGTTATAGTATCTTTAGTCAAAAGCATTAGCGTGAACTGGAGAAGGAATTGGAATTTTGGTGGTGTGCAAGGAGTTCATATGTGTTTCCAAGGCAAATTCTTGGGTTAACAGATTGCTATTAGAGAATTATAGACTTTTCGGTCAAGTCACGTTGTTATATGGATTAGCTAGGTAGCATGAGAATTGATTTACTAAGAAAATGGTGAGAATTATTTTTAAGAGGTTAAAGATAAGTTTGATGTCCGTATCAATGTTGAAAAAGTGACGAGAGGGACTGTTGTTTAGGGGATTAATAGTGATTTTTCTTGACAAACTTTAAGAGTTATGGAAATTGGATGTCAAGTCATTTGGAGCGAGTAACACTTTATTACGAGAATCAGTATGGGATTGTGGTCCTTTGAGCAAAGCAAAAACAGGTTTTAGTTAAGATGAGTATCAAGAGAAAGTTGTTAGTTGCATTTTTGGTGTTGAGTTTAATTTTTGCAAATCAAGATGATGAATTCTTAATGCTAAGGCTAGTGTGTTTGTGTCGAGAGGTGTTAAACTAAAAAGAGTTGTGGTTAAGAATTTTATGCGACTAGAGAATTGAGCTTGAGGATTAGAAATCTGGAGGGTGAAGTTAATATATCTAAAGTTTTAATTAGATTGGGAGGCTATATTCTAGGATGTTCGTGGCATGTTTTGCCTAAGTTTAGAGATAAACATGATTTTTATTGGGATGTTGTGGATTGTTGGCAGAGTTTGTATGTTCTCCTTTATGTGTAAGCTTTGAGTGATTCATATGGTTAAGTTGAATGATGGAAAGGTATGCATGTGCATAGTGGTACTCGTGTATGGAGTTGGAAAATGTAATCTTAGGTTATATAGAAGTTTTGGGTGTATGCATTATAGGTTTGTTATGCAACTTTGAAGTTTGGTATGTGTAGAAACTGTAGATTATTGGTCTAGTGTGGAGGGTTGTTAGGATATTGGAGGATTCTATGGGATTGCATATAATTGTTGTTCAAAATCTTTGAGTTGATTTTCTCTTTAGAGTGAGGTGTGTGCAATAGCAGTTACCAATGTAAATTTTAAGGTACTTCCTTTTGGAAATTTCTATAGAAGAAAGTGTTTACACATCATGTGGTTAGGAAATGTTGTTATGAGGCAAGGATAAGTTCGAGATAGAGTCATCAATGTCGTGGGTCTCAATCTTGTTCGGAAAGTGTTGGTGTTGTTTAAAACCATTAAAGGTGTTGTTCTTATGATAATCGTTCTGAGTTAGAATTGAGATTAGGAGTATAGTGTTCTTGTGGTGTATCTATGGTACATTATGTTGTTTCGTAAGGAAAAAGAAAGTTGTGTCTAGTTGGTTTGGACTCTATGAAGTTGTGTATTGGTTAAAGGAAAAATTTCATATAGATGAGGTTGATTGGTGTAAAGGATTGGAGTACATTGATGATTTTCATTTTAGTACCCATAGGTTTGTGAGCTTATCATTATACATAATTGAGTTTGAGTTTTGGGGTTTGATTAGAGTTTGACAGTGTAGTAGGCATTCGGTGGGGTTGGATGCGAAAAAAGCGAGTTATATCATAAGAGGATTCCATGGATGAAGATTTTGTGCTAAATCTTAACATTGTGAAAATTATAGGGTCGAGGAAGCGATGTAGGGAAAGCGAGTATGTGATGTAGGAGAAACATCCACACTTATTTCCAGTATTCTATTTTACTCACTTTAAATTTCGGTGACGAAATTTTCTAAGGAGAGGAGTTGTAATACCTGTTTCCTTTAATTAATAAATTATGAGATGTTTTAATAATTTTCAAGGAGGTTTGAAAGGATTTTTATACTTCATGTTAAGTATAATCATATAAGGAAATTAATTATGCTTAAAAGAATATAAGTGTATT
>NMUG010010432.1:0-10956 GCA_002855965.1 Monotropa hypopitys
TGCCACATTTTTGACAGTATCCTTCCCAAGATCTTCTGAATCCTTTAATTGGGAAAGGCTACATGGCTACATAGATCACCAACTCCTCTTATTTACTATTTCTGAAATAACTACTGGTAGTAATTATAAAAAATATTTAATTTTTATAGACGTATCCCCGCCGTATCCGTATCCTATTTTTTTAAGTTTTGCCGTATCGCCGTATCCGTACCGTGTCGTATCGGATACCCGTATCCGTATCCGTGCTTCATAGATACACACTTTGCATTAAGAAAGGTCTATATAGTGCACTAAGCTCCCGCTACATCAAAAGGTCTACCTAAACAATTGTAAGGGAAAAATAAGTGCCGATCTTCCAAAGAATACAATTTCATTTATTGATAAATATACAACAGAAATGAATTACAGAAACGAAATGAAATACAAAATGCAAACCGAATCGAGCTGAGCTCTATCCTTAAAATAGATTCGCTGCCTCCAGGTGTATTGAGGTTCGTCGGCATCTGTCTCCCAGGATAAGACGGTCTTGGACCTACTGCTTTGGTACACCTCCAAAGCAGCCTTGGCGAACCTCCTTTGTGCTGAGCTCTCTCTCTCTCAGGAACGAAATATACTGGGATACCTAGCTGATATGTATTGCTGTTGTAACTGTGTCCCTAAAACCTCTCAACAGAATCTCAAATAAATATAGGAGTCAACCCAACTGTGATTGGAAAACAAAACTCCAAAATTTCTCCCGAGACCAAATTATGGGGAAAAAGTTCTGTAAATATTAATGAGCACATGGGTTGGTTGTGCCCCTTAGGTGGCACATGAGTTGGTTGCCCCTTGGGACCTTCCAACCGTCATGGTTTCCCCTTAAGTTCTTCCAAGAGCCATTCACCCACAATAATTTCCAACAACAATCTCACCAATGTATTAAATAATCGCATGTTGAGAGATTACTAACTCACTACAAACCCAATATTCAACTTTCACACACACCACTCGCGTAGGCATTTTACAAGGAACTTTATAACCACATCATGCATCATACTAAATCACCTATGAAGCACGGGTACTCCAAAAATAGTGTCGTACGAGTACCGGTTACTCTGTGGGTACGGGTACGGCAAAAAAGTACCTGGTTTGGCAAAAAAGTACCCGGTACTTTTTGCCGAAATGGGTACAACTTCGGTACTTCTCAGGTACGGGAACGGGTATGGCAAAAAAAGGTACCGGTGCAGCAAAAAATACCGGTACAACAAAAAAAAGTACCCATGACTTTTTACCAAAATGGGTACAACTTCGGTGCTTCTCGGTACTTCTGTGGGTACGTTTGGACAAAATTCTATTTTTAAAACATTTTCAGTGGCTAAAGGTAAAGAAATCAGAAATATTGGGGAGTTTAACTGATGATAATAGGCGCAAACTTTCGCTCGAGCTCCATCTCTCGTTCGAGATTGTACCCCTCTGCTCGAGCGGATTGCCTCTTGAATCAACGTGAAAATCTCTGGAGTCGAGCGACTCCTATTGGCTCGAGCAAGTTGCCCTTCGCTCGAGCACGATTTAAATCGCTCGAGCGAAACTTATGGTGGTTCCGGAAATTTGAATAGGGCCTGCTCGATTTTGATATAAGATGAATATGTGTTTCGTTGCAAAGGCTATGCGAAACAGAGCAAGGGTTGTGTGCGATATTTAGAACCCTATTTTGTGGTTATTGCTACTGTGCAATACAAAAAAGGGGTATTGTAAAGGTGACTGTGTGCATCTCTTGGGATATTCGTATGCTCTCTTGGTTTGCTACACATTGTTTGTATTGAGCAACACACAGTGGAGATTTTGAAAGAACTTCGTATTGTATTGTTATTTGTTCTTTGATTGTAACGATCTGTTGTGATCGATCTGTAGCCTTTCGAGGCATCTGTCTCCCATTAATAATACAATCATCTCCCGTTTGGCTACCCGTGGAGGTAGGTATGCATATCGTATATTGAATCGCGTTATATCTGTGTGTTCTGTGTGTTGTTTATCTTTTTTGTTCTGTTTATTGTATTCATATCATTGCACATTCAATCGCATCTGTGTTTAGTTTGCGCTTCTGCACAACAAACTGGTATCAAAGCCCAGATTTCAGATCTAGGGTTTGCTTTCGGTGATTGTTTTGCTTTGATATTGAAGAACGATGTCGGGTCGCGTTTCAGAGAACCAAGATAGATCGGCTACGTCAGATCAGTTGGAGAATCTTTTCTCCTCCTCCCAATCAGGTTCGGGTTACCCGGGACATCAAGGCCGGTGATTTCTTCTGCAAAATTTGACATAGAAAAGTTTGACGGCACCAACAACTTTGGTATGTGGCAGTGCGAGGTGTTGGATGTTCTGATCCAATATGAGTTGGATTTTACTTTGGAGGACAAGCCTGATGAAATCAATGACAAAGACTGGGACTGCATCAATCGACATGCATGTGGTTTCATACGACTGTGTCTCGCAAAGGACCAAAAGTATTTTGTTATGCGGGAAACGAAGGCAAAGGATTTGTGGAAAAAGCTCGAGGACAAGTTCATGACCAAGAGCGTTGAAAATCGCCTTTATCTGAAGAAAAAGCTCTTCTGATTTAGTTACAGACCAGGTACAACAATGATGGATCATCTTACTGATTATAACAAAATACTTAATGATTTACAAAATCTGGATGTTGAAATCCTCGATGAGGATAAGGCTTTTTTATTATTGAATTCCCTACCAAATCAATATGATTATTTGTCAACAACTCTGATGTATGGGAAAGATACAATTAAATATGATGATGTCTCTAATGCACTCATGAACAATGACTATCAGAAAAAGGATAAACAGGCCAACGGGGACTCATCTAGCGAAGCACTATCTGTCAGGGGCAAGTATGAAAAGAAATAGGGTGGTAAATACAAAGGACGTTCCAAATCCAAGGGAAGAGAAAGTTCTAGTTCTGGAAGGGTTGCTAAAGATGAATGTGCCTATTGTCGTCAGAAAGGGCATTGGAAGAAAGATTGTCCCAAAAGAAAGGACAAGTCTGATTCCAAAGCCAACATAGTACATTCGGATGATTCTAATTCTGATTTGGCGTTATTGGGTTCATCTCTAGTTTTTCAGTCTGATCAGTGGATTCTCGATTCGGGATGCACCTACCATATGTGTCCTAACAAGGAATGATTTTCCAGTATTGATACGATTGATGGTGGAGCAGTTTTTATGGGCAATGATTATGCCTGTAGAACTCTCGGGGTAGGGAAGATCAGGTTGAAGCTACATGATGGAACAATTCGTGTCTTATCTGATGTTCGGTATATGCCAGACCTAAAGAAGATTCTTATATCATTGGGTTCTTTAGACTCCAAGGGTTATCAGATTACGATAAAAGGTGGAGCTCTAAGGGTTGTTTTGGGTGCTATGATCATGATGAAGGGCATTCAGCAAAATAACTTGTATTCTCTTCAGGGGAGTACAGTTTTGGGTGGAGCAACCAGTATTTGCAGCAGTATTGGGGAGAAAATATCTGATACCAGCAGATTATGGCACATGAGGCTAGGTCATGTTGGCGAGAAGGCTATGCAGGGACTTGTGAAGCAGAACTTGCTGAAGGGTGCCAAGACTTGCAAGATGGATTTCTGTGAGCATTGTGTTCTGGGGAAGCAGACTAGAGTCAAGTTCGGCACTGCTATTCACCGTACCAAGGGTACTCTTGATTACGTACATTCAGATGTGTGGGGGCCTGCTAGGGTTGCCTCTCTCGGAGGTAAACATTATTTTGTTTCTTTTGTTGATGATTTTTCTCGCCGTGTTTGGATTTATATTATGAAACACAAAGATGAGGTGCTTGACGTTTTCTCAAGTGGAAAACTCTGATAGAAACCCAGACAGGTCGGAAGATCAAACGCTTCAAATCTGATAATGGAGAAGAGTATAAAGCCGATCCGCTCTTTGATGTCTGTGAAAAATCTGGTATTGTGCGGCACTTTACGGTGAGAGACACACCACAGCAAAATGGTGTGGCAGAGAGGATGAATCGTATTTTATTTGGACAAGGTGTGATGTATACTATCCAACGCTGTTTTGGGTAGACAGTATTGGGCAGAAGTAGTGGTGTATGCTAGTCATTTGGTCAACCGGTTGTCATCTATTGCTCTTGAGGGTAAAACGCCAGGTAAACCTGCTTCAGATTATGATTCTTTGCACATTTTTAGTTGTCGTGCTTATTATCATGTCAGGGAATCAAAGATGGATCCTAGAGCCAAGAAAGCATTGTTCTTGGGCTTTAACGAGGGTATCAAGGGATACAGATTACAGGATTTGGAGTCAAAGAAGGTTATTATCAGTCGAGATGTGACCTTCAATGAATCAGAGTTTCTAAAGCAACCTGTGAAGGTTGTGGATGAAGAAGTTGCTCCACAACAGGTGGAGTTTGATAATGCCATAATTCCTCAGATTCTGGATCAGTCAGTTGATAATGGTAATTGGGCTGATTCGGTATTTCAGTTGATGGTGATGCTCAAGTTGACAGTTTCAGTTCTTCTCAACAGCAACAACAACAGCAAGAGTCTATTGCAACATCTCGACCCAAGAGGGTCATTCGTGTACCTGCAAGGTATGTTGATATGGTTGCCTATGCTTTGCCAGTTATTGATGGAGATATCCCATCTACATTCAAAGAAGCTATGAAGAGTCCAGAAATTGAATAGTGGAACAAGGCTATGGGTAAAGAGATAACTTCTCTTCACAAGAATCAGACATGGGATTTCGTTTCACTTCCGAAAGGCAAGAAGGAGATTGGTTGCAAATGGGTCTACACCAAAAAGGAAGAGGCATCCAAACCAAACGGTATTCGCTACAAAGCACGACTGGTGGCCAAGGGCTATGCACAAAGGGAAGGTATTGATTATAATAAGGTATTTTCTCCTGTTGTGAAGCATGCATTTATTCGTATTTTGCTTGCTTTGGTAGCTCAGTTTGATTTGGAGTTGGCGCAGCTAGATGTAAAGACTGCTTTCTTACATGGTGACTTAGAGGAGAAGATTTATATATCTCAGCCTGATGGTTTTCGGGTTGCTGGGAATGAGAAGCTGGTTTGTCGTCTGAAGAAGTCTCTCTACGGGTTGAAACAATCGCCGCGACAATGGTATAAATGTTTTGATAGTTTCATGTTGGCACAAGATTATACTCGTAGTCAGTTTGATCATTGTGCGTATTTCTGAAAGATTGCAGATCAGTCTTTTATTTATTTGCTTTTATATGTTGATGATATGTTGATTGCATGTAAAAGCAAGGTGGAGATAAACAGGTTGAAGGTTCAACTGAATCGGGAATTCGAGATGAAAGATCTCAGCGAAGCACGAAAAATTCCCATCTACAAAGTAAATATACATATGAGAAAATAAATAAATGTATGTGCTTTGAATGCACCTGACGGAGCTCAAAAAATCATACAGAGCACTAACGAAATATAGAGCACTAACTAAAAAATCACACGTTGCTAAAAGAATCTTCCAAATAATCATACAGAACTTTTACGTTTATATTATAGATGAAAATAATCATCCAAATAATCATTCGAAAATTAGAATGTACAAAAAATGATCTACACTATTAGAACACTGTACACAGAGGCGGACTTATTCATCTACACTGTTAGAACACTCTACAATGTTAGAACACTGTACACTGTTTGGGCAGGTTGTGCTATATAGATGCGTAGAGGAGAGGACGCGGGGAGAAAGAGAGGGTTGAGGTGGCCCTGTGGCGGGAGATGGGCGACGGGCTTGCTGGGGAAAGCGTCTTGATAGAATTAAGTTTGCTTCACACTCAATGTGAAAAATGATAAGGGATTCCAAAAGCAAAACAGCTACGGAGACAAATATACAAGGAAAAGATAAAAAAAGGAACCCCAACTTACTGAGCAACTAGATTCCAAAAGTATAGAGGCAAATCCAAGCACTTGTGCTTTAATTCTCAATCACAATATAATAAACATGAAAATCAAAACCAATTTATTTTTAACTAAATTACAACAAATTAATGGAAACTTTATTTATTTGTGAACCAAATTACTTCTAACTAAAGCTTAAATTCACCTTGAAGCTGAGATCTTATTTGGCATGATAAACTGATAAAACAAATTGTTTTCAAAACCCAAATGGTTCAGAAATCCAATTTTGTAACAGAATTTCACATGTAGCTTACAAAATTTAGCTGTTAAATATTCTAGAATAAATCAGAAGGGTCCAGAAAATAGCACAAACAGATGAAAGAATTATCTGTAAAACTCTAAAAAAAATCATCTTTCACTCACACAGAAGAACAAATCTCCAGACGAAAAAACAGTAGTAGCAAAAATCAAAGCCTTTGTTCCAAATAGAAAGGAAACGAAAAAAATTCATACAATTCACCAATATATTACCTGTTTTAGCTGGAAACAGTATAGAAAACCCAGTAGTGCAGAGCTTAGAAATCCCAACAACAATCTCTCTTTCTGTGTGAGAGAGGACAGGACGACTGGGGAGAGAATGAGAGAGGTTTGCGAAGGGGGAAGAGAGGTATAGGGTTTCGGGGGAGGGGGGTAAATTAGGAATTTCACAAAAAATTGGGTGTGGCACATGCCACACACCCCCTCTTCTTAAGTCCGCCCCTGCTCATACCCCGTACCGGTACCCGTGCTTCATAGTAAATCACAGATCAATAACCAACAATGCAAGATTTCTGGGCCAACAATAACAGACAATGCAAGTTTGCTTAATAATTTGGTGAAATGGACTAAAACCATCCCATCAAGTTTTTGTTTCGTAAACATCACTGTCATGGCAAACAAATCACTGGCATAGAAAAATGATTACCAACAAAACTATTTCTTGAAGTTTGTTCTTCGTGTCATTTCGAGTTGTCAAAGGATACAATGTTAATCATTATGGCCCAAAATGTTTCAAGGTAAACTATTCATGTTTTAGTGTTTGGTTGACAAAAAGTGAGTAAAAAACACTTGTTGAAAAACATTTTCATCCAAAGTAGGAACATGACTTAGGTGTTGAAGTTCCGTGAGCAATCTTTCTACCAGCCGCTCAATTTGATGTGCAAAAGAAAGTGGAGAGGGAGACACTGCTTCGATTACTCATGACCCAATCTGTGTAAGGATTATGTGGAAGATCAGGATGGTAAAAAGAGCCTCCAACTCAGGCTGCCAAAGGAATTGTGAAAAAGTGATTTGGGTTTCGTAAACTATTGTCTAAACTGTACCAAAATGCCAGAAAAAAACAAAGAGCATTTCTTCCTCTAAAATCATTTTCAAGGGTATCACGTCATTGCAAAATATCTTATAAAAAACTAATGCTGTCTAGATAGAAAACTCTGCTTAAGGAAATAATCAAACAAAATCCACAGATTCCAAGAACAAATTTACGTGCAGAAATAAGAGAAAAACAAGCAATACAACCAGCTGCGACATTGTTCGTTGAGCATTTCGCCAAACAGTAGCCGTGCGGGTCTAAGATCAAGCTTAAACATCAAGACAAACTGAACAACAGTAGTTTGCCCACTGGGTATAGAACAAAACCTGATTTTAACATCTGGGTGGGGCTATTGCCTATGTAAGCCTCAATTTAATGCAAGATCAGTCGTAAATGTAAAATCGCATAAATAATGGGATAACTTAAACGAAGTTACTTTTGGGCAAAACAATTAGTGATTAGTACCTATAAGCCGTTGAATGCAACAGCTTCTTCCAAATTAGCACAAGTTAGTTGGCGATCTCGCAGCCGTGGGTTGGGCATCGTTGCGAAGCAGAGAAGTTGAATAGGACGGCGAATCTTTCGTTTTTCTGGTTTTTTGTCCTCTGTATATGATCGCCCCACAAAATCCTATTAACAATTACTTAATTGCTAAATACAGTACATGTTTTTTTCTTCGGAAACTAACTTCCGAATGAAATAGGTTATTTCGGATTTTAGTTTCCGAAGTGTTCAAAACATTTCGGAAACTAAAATCCGAACAGTTCAAAAAAATGTGAAAAAATCATTCGGAAATTAGTTTCCGAAGTATACAAAAAAAACATGAGCTGTATTTAACAATTAAATGGTTGTGAATAGAATTACCCTTAGAAAAACAGATTAAAGTCCCTCAATTACTAACATTGTCATAAATAATCATTTATCTCCATCAATTTTGTACTTTAACCAGTATTTGTCCATGTGTGGAGGCACTTGACCCGTGGTATCATTCGGATCTCATAGTGTTTTATGGTGTTGGGTTCGCGTGCACGATTACGTGTTAAAATCAACCAAAATATATAAAAATTAACCAAAAATCGTATAATAAAAATAGAATATTAATGCATGTTAATTGACCCGTACCAATTTTAGTGAGAGACAATTAATTTATAGTGTGTAAATTCATAGTCGGTGTAATTTTCCCTCTATCCATATATCCAATGAAATTTACTGTATAATGCGTGTGTTCAAATACATACCTTATGCGTGTGTCAAATCTGTATAAAAGAAAATAAATAAGTATTGATGTGATTGTTTGCCAAAATTACTTATATTACCTTATAAGTATTGTTGTGGCAGGATTTGATTGCCAAAATTAATTATATTACTGTGATTGTTTCATATTTGTGTGTGATATAAAGGGAACTAAATTTTATTTGTGTGTGTCAAATCGGATCATTCAACCACAATAAAGATTAGATCTAACGGACGAAAATATAAGAACAAAATATGTAGGGCCCACTCCGTTGTTTTTTGCATAATAGACTAGTGATAGCGCGTGCCGATGGCACGTGGCTATAGAATAGAAAGCGCAATACAATAACTAAGAGTACGATGAAACTCTAGATGTTGGTAGTTCCATTGGCACAGGGCGACAAAATAGAAGCGCAACACAATAACTAAAAGTACGACGAAACTTCGAGTGTTAGTAGTGCCTTCAGCACTAATTCGTGTCTTCGGCACTGATGAGTAACGACACTCGATCTGTGTTTTCGGTATAGTCCATACTGATGGCACAGAGTGACAGAATAGAGATAGCAACACAATACCTAAATTACGACGAAACTTTGGGTGTTAGTAGTGCCTTCGACACTTTAGAGTGCCTTCGGTACTGATGAGTAACGATACTCGATCCGTGTTTTCGGTATAACACGTGCCGATGGCATGTGGCGACAGAATAGAAAACGTAACACAATACCTAAAGGTACGACAAAACTTCAGGTGTTAGTAGTGCATTTGGTACTAATTCGTGCCTTCGGCACTTTAGAGTGCCTTCAGCACTGATGAGTAACGACACTCGATCCGTGTTTTCAGTATAGCCCGTGCCAATGACACGTGACGACAGAATAAAAAGCGCAACACAATACCTAAAGGTACGACGAAACTTCGGCACTAATTGCACTAATTGACTCAACTATCTATATTATAAACACTATTGAGTACGACCACCCCAAAGCACCGAATCAATATAAACAAAAACTATACAAACTGAACCCCCTTCATTGTAGTTCATAAACAAAGAAAAACCTACACAGAGAAACATAACCTACAAATAATAAATTAAATGAGCACCTCGTTGTAATTTATCCCAAGGTCCACTAATCATTAACACTCCATTCCTATAATTTATTTTCATCAACCAATTCGACAGATAGTCAAAACCCAAAAATAAAAAGCCTAGACTAGAAGAAATCAACTATTTATTGAATGACTCGAGCTATTTTAAAAAAGAAGGATTACTTAACGATTGTGAAAAGGAAGGTTCTAGGATGCTCGAAGGAGCAGGGAAGAAGAAGAATCAAACTTGAGCTTGTTTGAAAATTATTGTTGCGATTGGAAAGCCCTAATAAGAATTCAAGATCGAGACTGTACTGTAACACGACAATGACATCATCCATACATTTCTCGTCACTAAAAATTATTCATCCTTCATGAACTATTTATTTTGTTCTTTAGGATACTTCTTTATAGTGAACAGCTAGCTAAATAAATTGGAACGTTATGTTATTTAAGATTGTTAACCGAAACAGGGTAAAAAATAAACATTATTGAGTATGGAAACAGTGAAGAGAAATGAAACATAGTTGAAGTTTTTTATTTGCTTTAAGATTGTTGCCAAAATATTTTTCATACCTCAACAATCCACTGTTGCAGAGAACCTAAATGTGTGTGTGTGATGTTGAGAATGATGGGAGAAACACACTTGATTTTTTAAAAGGTTGCCGTCGATGGACGCCGTTGGTAACATGATGGTTTTGATAGAGGGGCCCTAATCCTCACAACCCAATTCACTTGCAAGCATGATCACAACTACAAAAAGTGAGAATTCCCAAACACTAAACGAACAATCAACAACTACAAAGCAAAACTAATTCTCCCTATACAATTTAGTTTCACCAACACATCAACTATATCTGGCTTTTATTTCAAAAATTGATTAGCAAAAGACTAACAATACAATAGAGATAAATGGAGTACTGAAGAAAAAATAAAAGAAAAAACTCTCAAACACCTCGGGAACTATTTTATTACTTCAAGAATTGTGTCAAAAGTTAAAGAACTAATTCAAGCGAACCAAACCCATCAAGCAACCCATAAAAAATCCATTATCCAAAGAAACATTCTGCGTCTCTGTCTCCTTCACATGCGTGTTGTGGCAGTGGGGAGGATATCGGGGAGTCGAGGCCTGAAAACGCAGTCCCCGGAGAAGCGTGGGCGACGGATTAGCTGGAGTATAGGACGTGGTTGTCGGGAGAAAGGTCGATCGCCTCCATGAAATGGCGGATGGCGTCGGCATAGTTGAAGGCGGAGAAGGTGGCATTGCAAGCAGAGAAGGCGACCCGGGTTGTGCTTCTGTTGGGTAGACGATTATGTTCCATTAGAGAGAGAACCGAACTAATGGACTACTGAGAGATAGAGATAGAGAGAGAGACTACTAAGGCGATTGAGAACAGAGAGAGAG
>NMUG010010433.1:0-10956 GCA_002855965.1 Monotropa hypopitys
ATCATATTCCTCGAATCGAGAATTCATTTGCAGATATATTGGCAAATCTAGCCGCGGCTATCCGGTTCTCTGACGAAGAGAAGATCCCCGCCATCCAAATCTAATTGAGAAAGTCGCCTGCACACTACACGGCCATTTCAGAAGAAAAAGATGGTCTACCTTGGTTCAGCGATATCAAGCTGTTCATGCAGACCGAGGCATTCCCGAGGGGGCTGGAGCGAACGATCGAAAAACACTGCGAAGACTAGCCGCACAATTCTTCCTTTGCGAGGAAGTATTATTCAAAAGATCCATGCACTGTCCCCTACGATGTGTGGATGCTACTACTGCCAGTGAATTGATGAAAGAAGTGCACGAGGGAACCTGTGGACTTCATATGGGCGGGCATTCTCTCCCTCGAAAGATTTTACGAATAGGATACTATTGGATGACCATAGAGGCGGACTGCATTAAATTTGTGAAAGAATGTCACAAGATGTCAAATCCATGGCGATGTAATGCGAGCACCACCAAAAGGTCTCCAAGTAATGGTGGCACCCTGGCCTTTCTCTTGCCTGGAGCATTAATGTTATTGGCACCATCAATCCAAAAGCATCTAATGGGAATCAATTCATATTGGTGGCAATCGACTATTTTACTAAGTGGATTGAAGCCGCCAGCTTTGCTCATGTGACTAAAAGGGTGATCACCCGCTTCATCAAGAATAACATCATTTGCATTATGGCTCGCCAGAATCTTTGGTAACTGAGAATGTGAGAAATTTAAATAGCTCCATGATGGAAAATTTATGCTCCCAGTTCAACATCAAGCATCAGAATTCAATGGTTTATCGACCGCAAATGAATGAAGCAGTTGAAGCGGCCAACAAAAATATCAAAAGAATCATCCATAAAATGACGGAGACACATCGGGAATTTTCATGAAAAGCTTCCTTATGCTCTCATGGCCTATCGCACATCAACACGAACATCAACTGAGGCAACACCATTCTCTTTGGTGTATGGCTATAAAGCATTTCTTCCTTCAGAAATTCAAGTCCCCTCATTGCGAATAATGATGGAAGCAGCGTCACACGACAAAGAATGGGAAAAAACTCTCCAAGATCAGATGTGCCCGTTAGACGAAAAACGATTGGCGACCGTTTATCATTCTCAATGCTATCAAAGGAGGATTTCAAAAAGCTTTAATAAGAATGTATGACCAAGAACTTTTTAACAAGGAGACTTAGTTCTGAAGTAGATTCAACCTATCCAAGAAGAAGCGAAGGGAAAGTTCGCTCCCAATTATCAAGGCCCATACGTCATCACCAAGGTGTTATCGGGCGGAGCGATAATCTTATCAGAAATCGATGGTCAAGAATTCCCTCAACCATTGAACGCAGATGTACTCAAATTCTATTATTTCTGATGGCATTTTTTCAAAAAAAAAAGAGGCAATTGCGACTTTACTTATCTAGAGACGTGTTCTTTTTGTCATTATTCCAATCAAGCTGAGCGAAAGCACATTTTCTATATCCACTCTATTGTAATTTTCTCAATGAAGACGGCGAACAAACAAAAAAATATCAATTCAAATCATTAAAAAAATTTATATATGATGATCGAAGCGACCGTCCCCCTGTACAAAAAAACAGGAAATTCAAAATCTCATCTTCTCATCGCCATTCTCTTCTTCGAAGCACTGCACATGCTCGTGATTGGTTGGACTTTGATAAAAGGGAACTCATCTCTTGGTTTTAAAGATGCGATCTATTAAAAAAAGAGAAAGAAAATAAAATTTTCGGTATAGTCAAAACCCAAAAACGTGACTATAGCAAAAATAGAAAATCCAGCACAGTCAAAAACCCAAAAGGGGGCTGTGGAAAAAATGGAACAAAAAATTCCGGTATAGTCAAAACCCAAAAAGGGGCTATAGCAAAAAGGGAAAATCCAGAATAGTCAAAACCCAAGAGGGGGCTGTGACAAAAATAGAAAAATCCGGTACGGTCAAAATTCGAAAGGAGGACGTAGAAAGAAAATAAAAAATGCATCCGGCATAGTACTTTTAACAGAAAAGGACTATGGCAAAAATGGATACAAGAAAATCAGAAAGACAATCGAAAAGCAAAAAAAAGGTATCAAACCAAAGTTGCGAACACGTCAGTTTCTGATGAAATCAACAAATGAGTTGTGACCGAGATCAACCCTCATTACTTATGTCAATCGGATAGCATTGCTCATGCTTACTTAGATACCCGTGGACGTCGCTATGCACGGGTCGTTGGTAAAATGGGCGTAACTTTATCTGTGTAACTCTGATTTTCAATTGTAATATGTCGTTGGAAAGCTATCGAGAAGACGCACACACTAGAATACCTCTAGGCCATATTTAAGCTGGGGAAATGACCAGAAAAGGCTACTGACAGTAGTTTTGGGCTCCTTTTCTATGTTGGGCTTTTATTTTGGGGTTTATTTTCTTTCTTTTAACCCGAGTTGGTACCCAGGTTTTCTCGGGCTTATGGTTATGATGTAGCCTATTTAAACTCTTTTTCTCATTGTAATCGGCAGCTTTGATTTTTAATGAAAACCCTAGAGTGCGATTTCTGCACTTTGCTCCCAATCATCCGGTATTCGCCTTGAATCAACGTCTGATTGATGCCTATTGACTTGGTATTCTCTTGAATCAACAAGTTCGTAGAAGGAATACATCCTTGTATTCACCCTATTCCTTTGAAATTGCCATTCTATATTGACGACTGCATCAAATTATCTTGTGCTAAGATCTTAAAGTCAAATGAGCGAATCGGACAAATAAAAGGTTCCAACCAATAAGTAAGATTTATCTTTTTATTCATTGCCTAGAGAAATATAAATGATTGCAAATATACCAAATGCTTTGTTTATTATGTCGCAAGAAACAGAAGTTGTCTATGCAGGAATAGACTGGGATCAAAACATGAAAACATTTCAACTGAAAAAAATAAGGAAACTACACGACGGAGAGCAAAAACAAAAAAAGGTAAATCAAGAAGGACCCCTTTGGCGAGAGAGGTCATCCAACATCCAAAGGAAGACTAGATAAATTTCCCAATATCGACGGGTCATGGTAGCATCTATTTCGACTCCTGCCAAATCAACGAAAACAGCACGACGAAATATCTCTACATGTGTCTGGATCTACATCTGATCAAGATAACATCCAGGGAACAAATGGCTCAGGAAAGAAAATCCACTGCTCAATCTATCCATGGTGCGGAAATACACCCCTCTCTCAACAATCAAATCATGATAAGCCTTTTCCAAGAGCCCTCCCATCTCTTCAATTTTAGCTGCCTGATGTCAATGTAAAGAGCCCAGTGTTTCTAATTTTTCCTCAAGAGAACTCTTTTGCGAAGTAAGATCGTCGACATGGTTTTGAGTCTTGGTCCGAACCCAATCAAAATGGGCAAGCTCATTTCCCAAGCAGATTATCTCGGAACGATCCATCTCGTGATCGAGGCAATGTTGTCTCAATAATTCTTCTAATCTAGCAATCGCAGAGGTAGAACTGGAGGAACTGCGAGCATTGTCAAGAGCCACCTGAAGAGCACCCATCGTGGATTCGGTGGAAGAAAGCTATTATTTCAATTGATCCAACTCTAAACGAAGCATATCCTGCTCATTCCTAGCAGATACAGCGCAACCAATAGCCTTGTCTCGTTCCCGACGAAACTGAGCAGCCTGAATCTGGGAAGTGGCTATCTGAAGGGTATGACCTGAAGCTTGCTCGGCTAAAAGCGGCATCCATTCCGGCAAAGGAATAGAATCCAGACGAATGGGAAAAAATGGAGAAGAATCCGCTTCCAATGAAATTTCAGTCGATAGCTAATCCAAATATGCATCCGATACACCCGAGGCATCCTGAGTTTGAAAAGATAAAATGCACACACGATGATTCCAAAATGCAAAGGCCTCCAAAAGAATAGGATGAACGAGATTGCCAAAAAAGTCAAAATAATACTTGTCACTGCCAGAAAACGAGGACGATAATAGAACATCCTGTAGCGCCCCGTATTTTAATGCAATTATTCTAAAGTTTGATCAACCAAATATCCGTTAGTAAATCCTTCGTTAATTATTTGATTCGTTTTAGTATCGTTTGGACGAATGAGGAGGGCCGTGAGGGAGCCTTAGACATTTGTTTTGGTACGTGGGATGTTGGAAAAGCATTTGGAGATGCGTCGAGACGAGCCTAGAGAATTTTGGCAAGATTTTGGAGAAAATCTGGGTTGGTCGTCCGGACCATACCCTTGGCTCGTCTGGACGACATTGGCAGGAAGAAAAATTTTGGTTCAGGAGACTTTCGTCCGGACCATCCCCTTTCCTCGTTCAGACGATGTGTTTCGTCCAGACCAAGCTCTTTGGTCATCCGGACCAAGGCTTCCGAAGTAGTTTCTAATTCATTTCTGGTGGTGTCGTCCGTACGACACCTCACCTTCGTCCGGACGAAGGTCGACTGAACCTTGAACAATCGTGTTTAATGAGGGGTATTTCGGTCTTTTGGCTAGTGGGGCTATATAAGGCCTCTATAATTCGAGATTTCTCACAATCCCTCATACATCTCTCCCTCTAAATCACTCTCTTCTCTCTCCCCTCTCTCCTCCCACCTCCATTGAAGGCCAAGTCAAAAGCTTGGATTTGAAGGCCTTAGAAGGCTTGAATCAAGAAAGTCCGAGAAGTAACGTTGATCTATGGCTCCCGATCTATGCATGAAATACCATGGTTTTGTCATCCTCTCTACTTCGGATTTTAGGGTCTCTTCTCTCTTGTCCTTGAATTTTGAATATATTGTTATAAATTTCGTAGGTGTGATTTATGGATTGTCTAGACCTAGAGTTTGGAGTCAAATCATGAAGCTGAAGAGTGGGTTGAACTCCCTAGGGTCTTGTCTTGTCATGTGTAGGTTTAATTTGATGTCATGGGTTAATATGCAAAAAGCCCTAAATTTACATTTTCATAATTTTTGAAAATTGGGGTTTTTGACTCTAAGGTCATGGAATTGTTAAATTGAGCTTCAATTTATGAAACTTGACACATGAGGACATTATTGGATAGAATTGAACCTATAGCCATGTATGAGGAAAACTTTAAATAATGTGATCGTTTGTGAAATTGACTAGCTAAGGCTAGGGATAAAGAACGAACACCATTGTTTGTGACACACCAACTAGCTTTGGCTGGGATTATGAATCAATAAAACGAATTCACATTGACATGATGTACGATGCGACGATACGACCTACTAGCCGTGGCTAGGACTTTTCTGATAGGGGTTCTATGATTATTATTCGGGAATGGACTTATGATGGGATTCTCGGAATGGTCGCTCCATCCACGACATTGTGAACAATGGGGGTTACTTGGGCCCTCTTAACGTTACTTGGGGAATGCTAGGAGAGGAATGGGTTAGTTAGTCGGCCAACTACTACCCTATCCTACCCTATCGAGGTTACTTGACACACTTGGAACGGACTTATGATGGGGTTCCAAGGGACACTTCCGACATGATTGAATAACTTTTGGAACGGACTTATGATGGGGTTCCAATGGACACCTACGATACAATTGAATGACACATGGAGTGGACTTATGATGTGACTCCAACACTTATCCATGCAATGAAATTTGAACGGAATAGACTTAAGATGAAATTCCGGAAACCATTTACTATTGTAAGGAAAGAGGAGGAACTCACACTCCTATTTGGCACTTGTCTAAATGAGAAACAATGAAGAGTTATGTAGTAGGGTACTTGTATATGCTACCCCCTTTACCTCTTTACACTTGTTTACTTCAGTTACATTAGAATCATGTATATGGTGGGATCAAATGTCATGCATCTTCTAGTTCATTCATGCTTGGTATCCTTTGTTCATATCACACTCTAGTCATGCCAATTATTTACTAGTTTGCTATAGATATTTCCTACTTTGGCGTGACACGCCCTTTTTTTTAAAAGGTTCTGCAGGAAAGAAACAGAATTTGGAGGATCTTGAAGTCCCTTGAGCATCTTGGCTATTTGGTAGATTTTTAGGAACTAAGTACTCTATTGTTTTGAAAACACCCGGATTGTGGGTTGTTATTACTTATGGCATGTAATAACTTGAACCTTGTTTTTCCTTCTTTTCTACCTCTTCTGTGGTTTGGACTTATAACATAATTTTTCCGCATTCACACTCGGATTATTGGTAAGTTTGGAATGGGATGTGTTTGATGTTTAGACTTTCTTAAATGATAATGATTCATGTTTGTGTCCCCTTTTGTAAATAAATTATATTTCAAAAAAAATATGGCTTAAAAATCTGGGGCGTGACACATCCTGTCTGAGTCCAAACTGTCGCATCACTCGGCATCCAAAATAAGGCACAACGCCTCGAAGACCAACCAGGGGAAGAAAAGCCAATCCCAAGACATGGACTGTAACAACATAATCAAGAGTGCTGAATATCCCAATGTTTCAAACAATAGTATCAGGAGTAACACTCTCTAAAGATCGAACCCAGGAATCCATACACTGGGGCATGGTACACTGGGGCATGGTACACTGGGGCATTTTCTTTACAAAATGTATACAAGCGGGAATCAAAGTTCTATTACAGTAAATATATGTGCGGATAGCATAACAGCGTATATTGTATAAATCAAAGGCGTGAATGTGTATACGATTACTAATTACAATTTTTGTGCACATGCAGGAAAATAAATTACATTGGAAAAAGAAGTTGAAATAAAAAAAGGAACGAAGAAGAGTACTCATGAGAATCAAAAGAAGAGTCAAAGGAGGAGGATCCAATAGAAATTCGAGCACCAAAAGTCGGGACCGTAGCCGAAAAACCGAGACAATGCTTCAAAGCTTTGAAGAGTTTCAGAGCAGTGGGAAAGCAGTGGGGAGGAAGAGGCTCACGTCTGAAATAAAAAGACCCATGTTTCACCTATAGGTGCGACATGTCGACATTTTTGTCGGCTAAGCACCCAATATGACAGACGCGTGTGGCACAGACTCCCAGGTGATAAGATTTGCCAAATTCGAATAATCTGACTATTCCTATCCACATCGTGTACCACCAGTCCGAAATGCAACTTTGCGAACGCAGAACAGTGTCTAAACGAAGTCAGCAAATTTTTCCGATCCGATAGATGTGGGCGAAGTAATGTTAAGGAGCCAAAACAAAATATGTAAAGTGCATACAGCGAATCAAAATGTCAAATCTTTTTATCTTTGTATATTGATGCTGTGCAAAAATATACAAAGAGAGGCAGTTGTTGATACCCCATTTTGACCCGCTGCCAAATATCAGAAAATCGAAGTCCGGAATGATCAATTATGCAATTATGGTGTATCCGAAACTGTTCAAATCAGTTGAACAAATACCAAATGACAAGCAACGGGTCTCAAATTTTGAAGATATGTTTGAAATCCATGAACAGGAAATTACCCGAAGAAACACTGCGGAGCGAATGAACGGCTCGGAAAGAACATTGCCCGAACAGCGAGAATCAGCGTCAGAAGACGCATTTTAAGTCTGTATGGGAAGAATTGTGCTCGGAGATCCAAAAATTCAAGTTCCGGCATCAATGCATTGGTAACAGCATTACTGAGGCAACGATATATCAAACTGCGACAAAGGTTGAAAACTGGAATTTAGTTGCCCGAGAGAGTTATTTTGTTCAAATCCACGTCACAAAGCAAGACGACATCAGAATGATATGACACAATTTTTTATAGCTTCTAGTAAAAAGACAGACATTTACTCATAAAAAGTTGCGATTGCGAAATCAATCTCGGAAGAAAAGTAGAAAATCAAATGGCAGACATTCAGAATAACGGCCCGGAAACCACTTTTTTATCAGAGTACATTCAACGTGAGGCAAAAATTTTCTCATAATCTACACAGTGAGGCGAGTTCAACGACTATATTCAGTGACAAATCGGTCACCCGGATCATCCCCCGACAACACGATGCGTAGCGGATCGCGATCAGAATTTTCGGCGACAAAACGACAAAAGTAATATACTTCATATAAAAATATATACATCTTTTGTATAATTAGGATTCAAGGGCAAGAAGAAGTGGCCAAAAGAAGCTCAACCCCTCCCCTAAATCATGCAACCACTCCGCCAGCAGTCAAAATTAGTCCAGTAGGATGTCGCACCTATAGGTGCGACACAGTCCTATATAACCAGTGGCCATTCAGGCCATTCAACAAGGAGGAGTCACATCCAAAGCTGTTATTGAAGCTCTCCCACATCCAATCTCTCGTACAGTAGTTTCAAAGCCTTCAAAACCTCTCCAAATTCAAGCCATATTCATCCCGGGCCTTGCTCCGTCCAAACTCGGCCCGAACCTCGAAATTCCCAGGTATTTTTCATAGCCTAAAAATAGTCCCAAATTAGTACCAAATCGATCCCGAGACCAAAGCTCTCTCTCAAAATCAATCCATTCCCAAACTTTCCCATTTCCGAAGAACCCTAAAAACGTCAGTCGTAGCGGAAGTGCTGCCGAAATTTAGTCAATAAATCTTCGTCTCGTTTTCCCTTTCATTTTTAGAATATCCTTCTTTTAGGAAAGTGTCGGTACGTGTTTTCGGATTATAGTTTGATATAGTAGGGGTTCTCATACCTAAATACTATAGCGTATTATAGTCAAACGGATACTATCGATGAACTTATCCTCTCAATTGTAATTACCCACAAGGTATAAATATATTCATACTCATTTATTTTTCAGGCTAATGTAATTCATTTAAATGCACGCGAAGAAAATAAACCACGGACGTCCTCCGGGGTTTATTTTCTACGACATAATAAAAAGTTAATTTTCCAATGTATCATTTTGCAACATCTCGGCCTTGCGTATGGCTATGCCTACCGACAGTTCGGCCACATCTTGACAACCGGGAAATCAACATTTCATTATCAAAAATCAATAAAATCAATATTATCGGCGTCATTAACGCAGTCGTCTTAGCTGAAAGTACGGCTATGCCTACTAGCTTCTGACCATTGGAAAATGTTCGAAAATATTGATTCCCAGAAACCGTTCATATAGTCAGCTATCTTTTTCTATAGTATGCATTTTCAGAGGCGGTATCGATCAGCCTGGCCATGCCAGCACGACCCCTCGTTATTATCTATCTTTTTCTGTGGCATGAATTTTGGGAGGCGGTATCGATCAACCTGGCCATAACCATCATGACCCCTCGATATTATCTATCCTCTATCTTCGTTTATACGGCGTTCATGTTAGGAGGTGGTATCGATCAGCTTGGCCATGCCATCACGACCCCTCATTTTATCTATCTTTTATTTTTTGTGGTGTGTGTTTCGGGAGGTGGTATCGATCAGCCTGACCATGACCAGCACGACCCCTCGTCGTTGTTTATCTTTATTTCATAGCATTTATCATTAGAGGCGGTATCAAACAGCTTGGCCATGCCAGCATGACCCCTCGCCATTTTTTATCTTTACTTTACAATATTTATCATTAGAGGCAGTATTTCTCAGCTCGTCTATGCCAGAACGACCCGTCTCCACTGTTCATTCATCACTTTTATTTCTTTTCAAATCAATAAATCAATTCACCGCTCAGTTTGTACCATCGGCGAATCAAGTAACCGATCGGTTCGAATGAAAGAAATAACTCGCGATTCAAGTTGGCGAATTACTTGTTATCCTTTTAGAGATTTAAAATCAACAAAAACATTGAATAATAAAATCAACAAAAAATCAAATACAATCAAAATCTTTAAAATTCATGATTCGGTTTAATGGCGAATTAAGTAGCAAATTGACACTGAATCAAAGGAATAATTTGTAAATTCAACGTGCTGAATTACTTATTATCGTTTTTGGAATTTAAGTCAAAAATCAAAATCAAATCAAAATCTTTAAATTTCATGATTCGGGTCAATAGCGAATTAAGTAGCAAATTGACATTGGAACAATAAAATTATTTTGTAAATTCAACATGTTGAATTACTTATTCAAATTCAAAAATCAACATCAATTCAAATGCATCATCAAAATCAAAAGCACATAATCACTTGCATCTTTAGCAATTCCTGAATGTAGATTTTGCATATTATATGTGAGACCCCGTCCCAAAATATTGATTTAAGTAATTCTTGTGAATTAAAATAAAGATCATTGAATTTCTTAAGGTAATATTCTAAATCCTTATTGAGGTTTAAAATGATTTTGAGGCTTAATTATCCTATTAAATAAGCTTGGGTCTTGAAGAGATGTTCCAAAGGAAATTAAGGGAGCTCGGCTGTCTTTTGCCAAAGTCCAAGGGTTCGGCCGAGCATAACCGCGAGAGTTAGCTGCGCAACCTTTTCCTAGAATAATTGTGCTCAGCTCGGCAAGCATGATTTCAGCTCGGGCATTATGTTCTAGCCGCACAGTCAAGAAGAGGTTTCCTCTTCGGCTCGGCAAGTCTTCGGATAAGCTAAGCAGCACAGTCAAGTTTGTGCCGTGCAGTCTCTCCTAAGTCCGGCAATTAGTGTTCGGAAGAGAATGGCTTCGGCAATAGAATATAGCGTGTAGGCATTATGCTTCGGCCATTCGTAGATATTTTCCTAAAGCATGTGATTGTTCCCGAGCAGAATTTCTTCGGCCTGAGTAGTCCCGAGCAGAATATTGAGCTCGGCATTCTTATGTTTCGGTCATGCTAAGCCTTCGGCAAAGAGAAAGTGTGTGGGAGTTCGGTTCAGCCCGTAGAAGTTATGCCGAAGAGAATGAAGATCTTGTTCCCGATCATAGTATTGTCAAGCCGAGCAGTTCCCGAGCAACTTCAGTGTTCGACAAGAATCTGTCCTTCGGCCGCACTGAGTTGCAGCGTTTCGGTTGTGGGGAGAGTAGCCTTGTGTAAAAGAGCCTAGAAATAAAGAAATAAAAAGGAAAGTTTCTTAAAGTAAAAGGAATCCCCTTTACCAAATG
>NMUG010010434.1:0-10956 GCA_002855965.1 Monotropa hypopitys
CCTTTCCGTCCAGCCAATGCCGAAGAAGCTGAAGTCAGACTCCAGGTATTCCATTACTTTTTCTGCTAGAGATTCCGAAAGAGTCCAACACCCCCACGACGACGCCCTCATCGTCACCCTACAAGTTGCTGACTTCCAGGTCCGGAGAGTCCTCATCGACCTCGGCAGTTCGGCAAACATCATGTACTATTCCCTATTCAAGAAAATGGGGTACAAAGTGGAAGATCTTCAACCGACTGACGTGCCACTGGTAGGATTTAACGCATCGTCTGTCTGGCCGCTCGGCAAAATCCTCATCCCAGTGACCATCGGCACGGTCACCACCGAGGTGGAGTTTGTGATTGTTGACATCCCATCTCCTTACAACGCTATCCTGGGCCGAACCTAGGTCCATATCATCAAGGGAGTCGCTTCCACTTACCACCAGGTTATTAAATTTATTGGCAAAAGAGGCGTGGAGGAGCTTAGGGGAGACCAAACCTCGGCAAAGCAGTGCTACATCACTGTTGTCAAAGAAAAAGTTACCCCTGAGCAAGTTCACTGGGTGGAGGTCCCAGATCAGCCGGTGCTAGAGGATGTCGGTTCAAGCACCTCGGAAAAATCTATTGAGGACCTTGACACCGTCCCTCTGAGCGCCGACGATCTAGAATGCTTATTTCTTATCGGCTCTGAGATGACCGAGACAGACAAGGCGGCCATGATCAGCTGCCTCAAACGAAATGTTGAAATATTTGCCTGGACGCCCTACGAAATGCTGGGCATGGATCCAGAATTTATCAGCCATCACCTAAATGTCCGACCGGAGTGCCGGCCCATTGTTCAGAAGGTCTGACGGTCGGCGATTGCTCATGCCGACGCTGTTATTGAAGAAGTTGACCGCCTGACCGAAGCGCAGGCGATCCGAGAAGTACACTATCCCACCTGGTTGGCCAACATGGTGGTGGTCAAAAAGAAGACCGGCAAGTGGAGGGTTTGTGTTGATTATACTAACTTCAATGAAGCTTGCCCCAAAGACAGTTTTCAAGTGCCAAGGATTGATCAGCTGGTCAACTCAACGGCCGGACATCCCAGGATGAGCTTTATGGATGCCTACCGAGGGTACCACCAGATAGATATGTTTGGCCCAGACCAAGAGAAAATAGCATTTATCACTCCAAGGGGTCTGTTCTGCTACCGAGTAATGCCCTTCGGCCTGAAGAATGCCAGAGCAACCTATCAGAGGATGATCACAAAAATATTCAGCGCTCAGGCCTACATAGATGACATGGTAGTCAAGAGCAAGGCTGAGGAGGATCATCTGGAAGATCTTCAGAGGGTGTTTGATATTCTGAAAAAGCACAAGCTTCGGCTGAACGCCTCCAAGTGTGCCTTCGGAGTTAGCTCGGAGACATTCATGGGCTACCTTGTCACGTGCCAAGGAATTGAGGCCGACCCATCTCAGGTCTCGGCCATCTAGAGGATTGAAGAGCCCAGAACTTTGAAAGTGGTGCAGAAGCTTGCAGGAATGGCCGTAGCCCTCAACCGGTTCATCAGCAGGTCCTCATACAAATGCCGACCATTCTATGAGGTATTGAAGAAAAACAGCCGAAGGCATTTTCTGTGGACTGATCAATGTAGGGAGGCCCTCGGCAATCTCAAGGAGTACCTCTCTACGGTTCCCCTGCTTTCCAAACCAATGCTGGGGGAAGAGTTGTACCTATACCTTGCCGTCACACCGCATGCCGTCAGCTCAGCACTGGTTCGGTAAGATGGGCCTGAGCAGCTACCAGTCTACTTCTCTAACAAGTCACTCATCAGCGCCGAGACCAGGTATCTTCCTCTTGAAAAACTTGCATATGCTCTGGTTATTGCTTCTAGGAAACTGGCACCATATTTCCAGGCACATACTATTGCTGTCTTGACCGAGTTTCCTCTTCGGGCGTTGCTTAAATGCGCCGATCTATCCGACCGACTCACCAAATGGGCTGTGGAACTAGCAAACTTCGACATCAAGTTCCAGTCGAAGACAACCATCAAAGGCTAAATCCTAGCCGACTTCCTTGCAGAATTCTCTCCTCGGCCAGAGGACCCTCAGGCTGGTGACATCAGTGCCGAACAAGTCCTGTCAGAGTCACTACCAAATTAAGACTCGTGGAGGATGTTTGTCGACGGTGCATCCAATTGCCGAGGGAATGGGGCCAGAGTTGTCCTCATTTCCCCTGAAGGCGTCACCCATGAACATTCCCTTCGGCTCAACTTCAGCGCTTCCAACAATGAAGCAGAGTATGAAGCCTTACTAGCCGACCTGAAATCTGCCAAAGAGCTGAAGATTCAAAGCCTCAGCATCTACAGCGACTCTCAGCTCGTGGTCAACCAAGTCAACGGTGACTATGAGTGCCGAGACGAGCGGATGTGAAGATATATGCAGAAAGTCAAGGAGAAGCTGGGGCTGTTCAAACAATGCCAAATCTAGCAGGTCGGTAGGGAACAAAATGCCCATGCCGACGCTCTAGAAGGAATAGCCTCAGCAGAAGTCAAAGAGCAGAGGACAGTCAGCGTCCAAAGCCTAGATCAGCCAAGTATAGAAGCACCGAAGCAGCTAGCCATCTTCTTCATCAGCTAGGGTCCTAGCTGGATGGACCCAATCATCTCATTTCCGAAGGACTGTTCACTACCAGAAGACAAGAGGGAGGCCCACCGAATCGTCCACAAGTCGGCCCGGTTCTGGCTCGGCTCTTAGGAGAAGCTGTATAGACGGTCATTCTCTGGGCCGTATCTCCTCTGTGTGCATCCAATATTGGTGGAAGGAGTGCTGCAAGAGCTCCACGCCGACAGCTGCGGAGCACACACTAGGGGAAGATCAATTGCACACCGAGCTATCTCCCAAGGATACTGGTGGCCGAAGATGATGGAAGACGAGGAGCAGATAGTGAAGAAATGTGATTCCTGCCAGAGGTTCTCCTCGATCATCAAACAACCTGCCGAGGAGCTTACACCTTTGACCAGTCTATGGCCTTTCACTCAGTGGGGATTGGATATTGTCGGCAAGCTCCCTACGGCACCAGGAGAATTCAAATTCTTGATCACGACAACAGACTACTTCTCTAAATGGGTAGAGGCCGAGCCGTTGGTCACCATTGAAGACAAGGATGTGAAAAGGTTTGCCTGAAAAAATATCGTCTCTCGCTTCGGCATCCCTTATGCCTTCATCTCAAACAACGGCACTCAGTTTGTGGGGGACCTCTTTACCAACTTCTGTGCCGAGCACATAATCAAGTTCTACAATTCCACTCCTCACTACCCGCAAGGCAACGGTCAGGCCGAAGCATCCAACAAAACCATCAGCAGCGGCATCAAAAGAAGACTCTAGGCAGCAAAAGGAAGGTGGGCCGAAGAGCTTCCTAGTGTTCTTTAGGCCTACCGAACAACTCCTCGGCGCTCTACAGGGCAAACCCCATTCTCACTTGCCTTCGGCATGGAGGCGATCATTCCGCTAGAAGCTGGATTGCCAACCATCAGAACTGAAGCATTCGATGAGCCAACAAACAGCGCAGCAATTGAAAAGGATCTAGACCTGACCGAGAAGCGAAGAGATTCGGCTGGGATCAGATTAGCCTCCTACCAGCAAGGAGTGGCTAGGAATTTCGCACGGACGGTCCGGCCTAGGGCCTTCAAAATCGATGATCTCGTCCTAAGGAAAGTTGTGAGAAATAAGAAAAAGAGCTCAGATGACAAGCTCGGTCCAAACTGGGAAGGGTCGTACAGAGTGATTGGCCATGCAGAGACCGAGACTTACCGACTTGAAGAGCTGGACGACACTCCAATACCGAGACCGTGGAACGCTACAAACCTGAGGTTGTACTATCATTGACCGATGTGTAATCTGGCTTACGACCCTCAATCAATGAAGATCATTTCTCGAAAAAATGCATTTAAATTTTTCATCACTTTCTTCAGTGTTATACCACCGAAGCAACTTACAGTTGCCGTTTATCTACAAAACGCGCGTACAGCTCCTCGATGGCTTTGTCGAGGAAGCTTACAGCTCTTCGGTGCTATACCACCAAAGCAGCTTATAGTTGCCGTTTATCTACAAAATGTGCGTGCAGCTCCTCGGTGGTTTTGCCGAGGAAGCTTACAGCTCTTCGGTGCTATACCACCAAAGCAGCTTACAGTTGCCGTTTATCGACAAAACGTGCATGCAGCTCCTCGGTGGCTTTGCCGAGGAAGCTTACAGCTCTTCGGTGCTATACTGCCGAAGCGACTCACATTTATCGTTTATCTATAAAACGTGCGTGCAGCTCCTCGGTGGCTTTGCCGAGGAAGCTTACAACTCTTCGGTGCTATACCACTAAAGCAGCTTACAGTTGCCGTTTATCTATAAAACGTGTGTGCAGCTCCTCGGTGGTTTTGCCAAAGAAGCATACAGCTCTTCGGTGCTATACCACCAAAGCAGCTTACAATTGCCATTTATCTACAAAACGTGCATGCAGCTCCTCGGTGGCTTTGCCGAGGAAGCTTACAGCTCTTCGACGCTATACTGCCGAAGCGGCTCACAGTTATCGTTTGTCTACAAAACGCGTATGCAGCTCCTCGGTGGCTTTGCCGAGGAACCTACACAAGTTAGCATTTATCTAAAAAATGTACAAGTATTACTCAGGCAAGTGCCGAAGTAATCTACAAACAACAAGCAATCATAGTATACTGCCGAGCCGAGGTTAAAGCCTTGGCTGACCAAAACCTTTTCCTCGGCTGGGGGAAGAAGGGAGCACACAACATAAAAACATAAAAAGGCATCCGTACAGACAAGAAAGCCGAAGCAAAAAGTTGCGAAATTCATTAGAACGAGAAAACGAACCGGCCAGAGGTCGGCTCGGTCCCAAAAAAGCAAAATGCAGCAAAAGAAAAGCAAAGATGCTGAAAAAGAAATCAGACAGTCGGCTCAGGAGGGTCGGCAATGATAGCGCCGGTATCAGCGGCCTCGGTCTCAACAACACGAGGGGCCGATGGAGCAGACCAAAGCCAAGCTCCAGCCTTGGAGTTCTTCATGGGATAGATATCCCCCACGCCTGAAGCATTATCCTCAGCTCCCAAGGAGACCTTAGCGCAGACCCAGCCCTTCTGAAAGAGCTTCTCCTTGAGCCGACCCACCTGTTCATGGCACTGGGTCGTGGCCTCATCAAAACCACGACCGTACTCTGCTTCGGCATCAACAGCCACCTTATTCTTCTGAATCTCCATCTCGGCCTTCAGCCGGAGGTTCTCGTCTTCGAACTCCGCGAGACAAGCATTCTTGGCATTCAGCTCGACTACGTTGATCTCAATCGTCGCCTGCAGAGTCGTGGCCTTATTCCTAAGCTCGACCAGGGAGCTCTCTGCCTCGGCAATCTTCTTCTGGCCCTCCTCGGCCTCTTTATCCGCCTCCTGGCGAGCAGTCTGGACATCAAGAATGCGCCGGTCCACGACGGCGCCGACATGCATCATCTGCAAAGAGCCAAGTTATTGGTACATTACCGAAGAAAATGAATCAATGAGAAGACAAAACCAGCTAAGTGTTTACCATTGCGCCGTAGTACATCATTCTCTAGAAGTAGGTTTGGGGGCCTTGTGGAAGCTGCTCCATCTCCTTCGGCAAGGTGAAGGCCTGAAGCAACACCATCGCCACGCCGGGGCGGTCCGCAAGCGTGTCACCCGCTTCGGTAGAAATGCCCTCAAAAGAGAGCTTCGACTCCCACAACTGCACCGCCCTCTGGGAGGACCCCGCCGTCTCAATAGTTGCAGGACTGGGTACGGCCTCCCTCTTTGCGGAAGCTGCAGAGTGCTCGGTGGGAGGCGCATCCTCTGACGTCCTCAGCCTCTTCTACCCCCGAGTCTTCTCTAGCCCATCCAGGACCTTGGCAGCTCGACGACCTGCCTCCTCCTCCTTCAGAATGGTGACCAAGGGCTCAACATCCTCAGGTTCATTAGCCATGAATTCGGCATCGAGGTGAATCACTCTTTTCGGCACCATCTCCGCTTCGGTCTGCTGTGCGGTGGAAGGATCGACTGAGTCTCTGGGAGATGCCTCGACTGGGGTCGGTCAGGGCCGGAGAGTATGAGTATATGTTGGCGTATACTCCAACAACATCGACGCCGAGCGTCGTGCCTCGTTGAGCTCAGAAAATTTCTTAACCCTATCGACGTCGGCCTCGGCCTTCAAACCGCTGAGGATCCCAAGGTCTGTAAAGAAGAAGCAGATAGTCAGAAAATCATAATAAAGAAAGCAACCTTAGCCGAAGTAAAAAAGCTTATCGGGGACACCCTCTCAGAACGGTACGGTATACACCGTGTCTATACCACGGTGGAGTGGGACGAAGAAATTGCTGGAGACGATCATCACATCCTCGACATATTTGTCGGAGTCCGGCAAGTCGGCAATCATGCCAGACTGGCTAGGTCTCCTGCCCATGTAATATTTTCTGGACTTCTTATTGAAGCCGACATAGTAGCAACCGAAGATGTCCCCAGAGGTGAGTCGGTCCGACTGCGGTAGGGTCTCATTCAGCCTTGCCACTCCTATCAGAATTCTGAAGGTGTTCACCATCACCTGGAACGGAGTGAGGCGAAGCTCGTCGAAGAAGCGAGTGAGCATAGGGTGAAAGGGGAACCAGACTCCCCCCTCAACCACGGCAATAACGGGCAGGAAAATGTGGTTCGGCCCCTGTTTTTTGTAGCCGACAGGGGCTAGTAATATATTCACGTCGGCCAGAATCTTATACTCCTCTCTAAAATGACGGAGCTCTTCTGGAGTGTCCAAATACTACCTGAACTTCTCGGACCGTCTCTTCGGCGCCATGGTTGGATCCGAAAAGAACACAAACAATAGGGCACCGTTAGTCGGTCCAGTATCAACCTACGCGGTTAAGCACAGGGAAACCATTGGCTTGGCCTTCAACCAACATCCAAGGCCAGTCCGGCTCGGCCAAGAACAGGTTGAGTGTTCATCTTCAACCTTACAGCCCAGAAACTTGCAGGAAGCTTCTAGGCCACAACAATGGCGGGGAAGATGAGCAGCCACCGGGAAAGGTCGCAAAAACGACCGGAAAACCACAAAAATGGCGGACAAGATAAACCCTCACCCTGAAAAGTCGCAAAAACATCTGAAAATCAAGAAATGAAATAGATTCTTGAAGAGAGGTAGGTCAGACGGTCACCTGAGAAGAAGAAGAAGGCGGCTGAAAGGCTGAGAAACGCACGGTGGGAGCAGATTGCATGGTGGCCGAAGGTACGCTGCACGGTGGCCAGAAATCGCCTGAGGAGAGAGAGGATGCTAGAGCAAACGGGGTTCTGCAGGAACCCTAAGTGTCCCTTTTATGGGGAGTGACCTGGAGTTCAATTCGGGTGACCGGCCGAACCGCCTTAGCCGGTCACCCCACTCCTGCAATCATTACACCGCCTCGAGAATTGTGTCGGCACAACAAAACATTAAACGCATGCGCACGTTGTCCTATCCACCGCAGAGCCAGCCAACTAGAGCGCGCCACGTGGATGGACCAACCGCCACTTCTGGCGCATGCAGGCCAGCGAAGCGAAAGTTGTCGACATGACGCCATGATAGACGTGCCAACAACCTAGAGAGCGACACGTCAGTGCATTCAAAGTGACGGTTCATTAATGCTGTCAGGAATCCGAGTTCCAAGACAATCCAGTGGACCGCCGCTCTTTTGCTTCGGCACCTGTACAACCAATCGACACCAAGTCAACCCCGCTTCAGCCAAAATGCCTTGCCAAAGGGGTTGAGGGGCTATTGTTGGGGGCCGAACTGTTAAGAGGCCAGAGCCATGACCTCCACTGTGAGGACCGCAACACAGACCAATTCTCAGACGACCGAGCAGTGCATAGCCGGCGTCAGGGCCTCCCTAGGGTTCTCTCCGGCTAGGAGACACACAACCCAGAGGAGATGCCTAGCCGAAGCAACAGGAAATCAAGGTCATGCGACCGAACAGAGGAAGGGCGACGCGGGAAGCTCCCTCGGGGTCACTTCTGTGCAAAAGGTTCATTGCCCAGGATGGCCTGGTCAATAGCCAGCTACGCCGAAGCATATCACTTCGGCCAGACAGGACAAATATCTCGTTTACAACAAAGATTCCCTCGAATACAGCATTCCGGGTTTTGCGCACATGACAGATACACGCCTGACACAGAATCAGTTTTTCCGTGATTCCCGCAGCATGTCAGGCATGCTTCGTCATCTTTTCTGCCGCCCAATGCTGTCAGGCGCCGCCGCCTGACATTGTCGGGGCCGACCGGTCGGCCACACGCTCATACGCACAGGTGAGACAGGCACACTGTCCCATAGCACAGCACAGCAGTTCACCCGCGTCGAAGCGCGTGTCTCTCACTCTCCGATGGCTCTATAAATAGAGAGGAGCATTCAATGAAGAGGTACACCTTCTCACTCTAGCCCAAGCTCTGCCATTTTGCTTTCTCTCTCTACAAATTCCTTGCTGATTTTACCATTAGAGGGTCCACCGACGACATCCGCCGGTAGCCTAACGTTTCTCTCTTTTGCAAGCTAGGTCCAGCCGCTCATCTCCGCCACTTGCAACTGGGAACCATCGCTAGAAAGGCTTACCCCCCAACAGTAATGATGATGAGTGTGTTGTAGATTTTTAACCTTAATAATTAAAGATAGATGCCACTTATACATATCTATATGAGTATATAATGGGGAAGTTTGGAATCTGATTTGGGGTGAGCTTTAGATTAAGTTGAGTCTATCTTGTAGCTTTGGCTAGTGGCTTGAGATAATATAAGGAAGTGGATAGGTTTGTAGATTATAAGAAAATCCAAGGCTAAGTTGTAGTTTTGGTATTGCCTTTTATTGTGAGTATTTGAGGAGTTATTAGCTAGAATCATGGCATAAATAAGAGTATGGTAAAGCCGAAGGAAGGCGAGGAGCTCTATCTCTACTTGGCCGTCACACCGCATGCAGTCAGCTCGGCATTAGTATGACAGGAGGGACAGGAGAAACTCCCGGTCTACTTTTCTAGCAAATCACTAATCGGTGCTGAGACAAGGTATCTTCCTCTCGAGAAACTTGCATTCGCACTAATCAAGAAAACTCATGACCTTAGGTCATAGTTATGTGAGTTCGTTTGGAGGTTGTGACTATTAAGAGGAAAGAGAGTTGTAGTGAAAGTGAGTGAGTTTGGAAGGGTATGCAAGTGCGATGAGAGGAGAAGTATACATGTAGGTGAAGTGTGAGAGAGAGTACCATGGCATGCTTGGGCTTGCATTGTAGGTAATCACCGACACTTGTACATACCACCACAAATGCATATACACTTGGATATATGTTTATTTACTGAGTCCCTGTGACTCACACCTTCCATTTTTTAGTGTTTATGCAGGATTGTGTAGCTTGGTAGATTGTGGGCATTTGGTAGAGGTCCAAGATTATCTCATCCACATCCTGGTGTGAGTTTGCATTTCATTTATTGTTATTTCCTCTCCCTTTATTCCAAAATTATATTAACGTAAACGAATTTGGAAAGGCTTTTGCTTCCACTTTTTATTATTGAAACATGTATGATTGGAAAAAGTTTTTTGTTAGTTAGCTTAGACATTCATGATCCCCGGCATGGTGAAATTGTTATGTTTTAAAATAAATGCCTCTGTATTTATTGAGCTTTCAGTTCGAATACATTGGAACCTTGGAGAGACACATAGTCTCGATGGATTCTTCAGGTGCATTGTATGAAGTCATGTGTCGTGTTTGCAAGCATTTGAGTATTGCATGGCATTAGTGTGCGCTTGTCTGAGGCATGAGAGTTTGTGTATCGCTTGTGAGTTAATTATAGAAATATGAGTATTGGAGTATATTTTAGGTATCCTTTTGTTTGTTTTGTTAGGATATATTGCCGTGAGTTGCTCCATGTGCTAGTATGGCAAATCAAGGTAGAGGTCACCGAGCTTGTCAAGAGGTCCCAGTACTGGATGCAAATGAGGTAAAAATGTTTGTGTCAGGCATGAGATCCAAGGTGGAGCAGTGGACCTGAGAGTATTTGTGAGGCAGTTTGCAGAGGCCATAGTTGCGACCACTAGAGTAGTTCAAGCACCTTGGGCTAGGGGTGTTATTCATGTGATAGAGGCTTTGCGAGAATTCCATGCTATGATCCTTCCAAGTTTCAATGATGAGGGAAAGCCTATTGAGGCCAACCACTAGATTTTCAAAATTTGCAAGGTGTTGGACACCCTTCACATCGATGAGAGTTGGCTAGTACCAGCAAGGGAGTCAGTCTCAACAACCTCATCACCAACCATTCTTCTCCAGTTCTCAGTTTGAAAGAGGAGCAAGTTCTCGAAGTGCAAGTCAAAGTTTGATGTAGTGGGGTAAGCAAGCTTTAGAGTAGCTGACCTATGGTAGAGTCTATACCATTTCTATAGCAAATCCTCAGCCGCTAGTTTTTCCATCCTGTAGGATCTATTTATGTCAGTTTCCCTTGATCGTGACATATGTCTTTGAGTTGGATATTCCTTTGTTGTATTTTATTTGGTTTGTAGTTTTGGACTTGACCTTGTATTGTACCTTCTTTGACCATGATGTTGGTCTTATAAATTGGATATTGTCTTGTTGTATTTCGTTTGACTTATAATTCAAGAATTAATCTTGTGTTGTGTTTCTTTTGACCTATATTGGTTTCTTGATTCTTGAGAACTTGATCCTCACTTGTTTTCCATTGTTGTGATGATATCTTTATTTGGAGCATGAAAGATTGGTTTTGTTCTCTTGTATTACCTTTTTGGGGCTACAAAACTTCACCTTTGTTGGGCTAAAAACTTTTTGTTGTCATGACCAATTTGGAACTTTATTTCCATCTATCTTGGTTTGGATGTTCCTTGAATCATCACTTTTACCTTGAGAGCTAATGTTGTTGTATCCAAAGTGCCATTAAGTGTTGTAATAAGTTGTTCAGGTGCCATGGGAGAAAGTAA
>NMUG010010435.1:0-10946 GCA_002855965.1 Monotropa hypopitys
AGAGAGATGATACCTTGTCCTGCAAATAAAAACATTGTTGACTACAAATGGGTATGTCCGAGGGACAATATTTCAGGACCTTCTTTTGTCTTCCACATCTTCATTGGAGTTGCATGCTTATGCTGACGCTGATTGGGTTGGTGATGTGATGGACCACGAGTCTTCTTTTGTATTAGGAATATACTCAATAATACAATATTCACTTTCTCTCAAAAAGTTACAGACCTAACCCAATAACCTTAAGATCTTGGATTTGAATCTGAGCACAATCACTTTGTGTATTATTACCAAAGGTTAGGTTTGTCCTCGTTATTCCCCTCCCAGACACTCGTTAATGGGTACCAATTGAGTATTGATTTTTTTATAAGTGGAAGATATCATCATTACTGGAGATGATTAGAAGGGTATTGATGAGTTGAAACAATTCGTACAACATAAATTTCAATCGAAAGACTTGGGTAAGTTGCGATATTTCTTGAGTATTGAGGTAGCAAGATCCAAGGAAGGGATTAGTCTCTTCCAAAGAAAGTATACATTGGACATTCTGGAGGAAACTGAATTGAAGCTTGTGGAGACTCCTATGGATCCGAATGTCAAGCTTTGTGTTGATCAGGGGAGGATATTTCCTCATCCAGACTAGCATCATTGCTTGGTTGGCAAGTTAAATTATCTTACCATTACACGTCCTGATATCTCTTTCGTTGTTAGTTTGGTGAGTCAATTTATGTCTACTCCTCGTATCCCATATTGGGAATTGTCCTTAGAATTGTGAAGTATCTTAAGGCTCATTCGGGACGTGGTTTACTTTATTGAAATAGTGGGCATTTACGTGTTGAGGCGTTTACTGATTCTTATTGAGCAGGAGGACCATCAGACCGGAGATCTACTACAAGATATTGTCTTTCTTGGTGGAAATCTTATCAATTGGAAAAGCAAGAAGCAGATTGTTGTTGTGCGGCCTAGCGCAGAAGCTGAGTATAGAGTCACGACTCGCACTACTTGTGAGATTGTATGGGTTCGCTCTTTTCTTGAAAAGATAGGATTCAGTGTGAGAATAGTTAGTTACCTATGAATCTTCACTGTGATAATCAAGCAGCAATTCACATTGCATCTAATCCAGTTTTTCAAGAGAGAATCACGCATATCGAGGTGGATTGTCATCTAGTGCATGAGAAGGTAGCTAATGGTATGATAACTACTCCTTTTGTATCAACAGGCGCTCAATTGGCTGAAATATTTCAAGTCTTTGTTCAAATCACGGTTACAGTTACGTAACAAATTAGGTCTTTGTGATATTTATTCTCCAGTTCGAGGGGAAGTGTTAGAATAGTTAGTATAGTAATATAGTATTATAGTTAATATGATGTAGTGTGTCCCACATCGCCTATTCTAACTCTGTACCTCTCTGGTAATATAAATAAAGTGGTTATGTGTTAGGGTTAATTAACACCCTATACACTTTTCCCTTCTCTCATTTCATAGAATTTCACAAGATTCGTGATGAAGCATACATATGATTGCACTCAGTATCGAAAAGAAATGAGCTATAATGCAGAGCTATAAATACAAACTGTACATGTCATAGTTCTTGCAGACTAAGTTGGGATTCCACATCATAACTACTTGGATCAGAGATTCAAGAGGGTACTTTTGGAATCATAACAGCATTATCCAAACCTTAAAAAGTCCAAGTAAAACATAACAAAATTTCAAAACCATAGTTTTTATACCTTCTTAGTAGCAATTAACTCTGCTTCTAGGGCGTCCACGCGACAAACAGCAGCATTCAGCAGTTCCTCTTTCTCGTAAGGCATCTCAGATGGCTTTGCTTGAAGTGTGTCAATCTTAGCTTCAAGCTCCCCCAGTCTTTTCATAACAGAGGACAGGATTACTGCCTCTGAAAGTGGAGGAGTTGGGGAAGGGGGGCCGAACTCCTCTTTGGGGGCAACATCTAGAGACAGTTCATGAATAGCTTGTCCATCATTAGATGAAGCGTCCAGGAATTTCTTGGTCACACGGCGTGATACTGAATGGAAGAGTGCGAAAAGAGTCATGAAGAAGATCATAACCACTGCCAAAATCCTAGCCTTAAATCCTTCAGGTGCCTTTGGAGTATCAGGTAGTGGAACTCTCCCTGCGTTGACCATTTGAAAATCATATTCACGGAATGGAAAATATATCCGGGATCATCTTATAGGAAACATCAATGTTCAATGAAAGTTGTTAAGTGTGAGACCCTAGGCTTCCTTGGCTGCATATTTGCACATGCGCTGCCTACTGTATCAACTGGTTTAAGGAATGTGGAGAGGTTTCCTACGTGTTTGTGCAACACTAATCATGAAAATAAATCATTCATCACCAAACATTACAATAAGAGATTTCCAATTGACCTTGAGAATTCACCTTTTCTAACGCCTCCGATGTAATTTTCATAATTGATATGACAAAAAAGGGTCCACCTCTGTAAACCATCAATAGGGGTGGGAAAAAAACTGTAAAACAGCGAATCCAATCCAAAATCAAATGGCCTGGTTCGATTTTTAGTAATAGGCACTGTTCTAAAAGGTGCTGCCGCGCTAGGTGATAGTGCTCACCTAGGTGCCGCCTAGGTACTGGGTAGTAATGCTCCACTGCGACTAAAAAGGAATATCATATATTTGATAATCAAATCAAATCAAACCAAACGGGGTCTTATGTCTTAAATATTATATATTTGATGTTATAAAAAATTCTCATACATTATTCATTATTGTATTAAGTAAATTTTAATTCTCTTAACAAATAAATTAATTAATAAATGAATAAAAAACTTCTTAGGCCCCCGCCTAGGCCTCTGCATAGGACCCTAGGTGCTAGGCCCCCCTCGACCTCGCCCGCATAGCGCCGGCGCTTTTTAGAACAATAGTAATTGGGGTTGGTCCCAGTTTAAAACATTTAACCAAAAAAACGGGTCAAATGGGTTGGTATGTGGATTTATGCTAATGGTTCCTGTTTTAAAACCGATCCCCCCATCATTTCATTTCGCTAGTTTGGGACATATAAACATACATGTTTGACATCATATTTGGTTGATCCATGCGTTTTGCAGTTGTTCATTATATTTTATTAGTTTAAAACTTGAGGTTTTTAATAATTGACTAGAGGCCAGACACACGCGATGCATGTGCAACTGAGATGTGTGACAGTTCCAGACACACGCATCGCGTGTGCACGTGAGATGTGTGACGGTTATTTTGATTAGTGGGGTAGTTATTTAGAGTGAATAGTGGAATGCATGTTTTGTCATTTTTGCCCTTATAGTTATTTGGTGGTACAAGTAATTAATAGTAAAAGGGTTTGTTTTGAAGGGCAATTTGGGAAGTTAAAAAATGACAATGGCAAAAAAGGGAGACACCAAATTGATGCTCGTGTTTGCCCTTACAGTTATTTGGCGGTGCAAGTAATTAAATAGTAAAAGTGTTTGTTTTGAAGGGCAATTTAAGAAGTTAAAAAATGACACTGACAAAAAATGGAGACACCAAATTGGTGCTCTCCCTTTACATATTAGTATAGATAATTAAATGCATGTTTTGCTGTTTTTGCACTTATAGTTATTTGGTGGTGCAAGTAATTAAATAGTAAAAGGGTTTGTTTTAAAGGGCAATTTAGGAAGTTAAAATGACACAATGACAAAAAAGCAAGACACCAAATTTATGCTCTCCCTTTATATATTAGTATAGATACTTCTACTACGTTAATGTTAGTGGGTTTTGGTAACTTTAATAGAACTAATTTCAATATAATTTTTATTAATATGTCCATGTAATTTTAAGTAGTTTATATAGGTTGCGAACATGATATTGCAGGTTGAAGCGAACGGTGGTTCAAAACTGAAATCGAACTGCATTTCAATGGTTTGGATTGGTTTGGTTGTATGCATTTATGGATTGGTTTGTTTTCCAAATTCATAATCCTTAGGTATTGATTTTGTTTCTAGTTTGCTATAAAACCGAAACAATCCGGTCCATGCTCATTCAATGTTCTAAAAAGCGCTAGGCGCTAGGCGGGCGGTCGAGGGAGGCCTAGTGCCTAGGGGCCTAAGCGGAGATCTAGTCGGGGACTAGAAGGTTATTTATTTATTAAGAGAATTAATATTTACTTAATACAACAATGAATATTGCACGAAACTTTTCTATAACATCAAATATATAATATTTGTAACTTAAGCCACTATTTGGTTTTATTTGGTTATCAAATATATGATATTTTTTCTTAGTCACGGCAGACCACTACCGCCTAGTACCTAGACGGCACCTAGGCGGACCACTACCGCCTAGTGTCTAGACAGGACCTAGGCGGCTCCAGGCGGGGCTTTTTAGAACAGTGTGCTCATTGCTCACCCTAACCATCAAGATAATGTTCATTCATTGGACACTCATTCAATCCCACCAAAAGGAGACAAAAAGAAAATATAGAGATCTTCAAAGTTCCAACACCATACAACAATAAGAAGGATTTTTAGGAAAAAAATATCCTTTAAGGGGAGTTTCAAATGATCAATGAAGGGTAGTTTTTTTAAATAACATGAGTCACTTTTTGGGTTTTTTTGTAAAACTTTCTTGTATCCTTAGAATGCTTGCTCTCTTATTGTGGTTTTTGTCCCACATTGGTTAGATGAGAAAAGGCATAGTGGTATATATTAAGCAACATTCCTTATGTGTTAGATTAATAATCTAGTGTGTTGCAACCCTTTGGTGCTTCACATCAAACCGGCGAAGCCAGTGCTTCGCATTTCTTGTTTACTCGCACCCACGACCGCGTGCGCCGTGTGGCAGTGGGTTGTGGTGCTTTGATGGTGCACTTAGCGCAAGGCACCATATAGGTGCCTCTTCCTTATTGTGAGTTGGCAGTAAGGCGGCGCTGATGTGGATGTCGTGTGTCGTATGCGTGGTGGGTGCAACCCAGTCCAATGGGTGTACCAGTTCGTAGGGTTGCTATCACAACTGTCTACCGCGATCGGTCACGATCAAACGGTAGGGATGCACTGGTTCGGAGTGGAACAATATGACGATTCAAATTAGACTGTAGGATCTGATCCAACGGTCGGGATTGATCGGGTGCGTACCATTTCAGAAAGGCTGCAAGTGACCATAAATAGACATTGCACTTCAGTATTCAGGAGATACATAAAGCTCTTTTCACTACTCTCTCAAGCATTCATTCTGCATTTTGTTTTACTGCATAAATTAGAACACAGTGGTTCTCTTTTAGTTCAGTAGATATCATGTCCATCTTCGTTAAGGTGCAAACGCAGACGAAAGAACTTCACGGTCTTGATTTATTTTATCTTGAAGACAGATTTGTTGTAACGCTTTCGTATTCATTTTGGTGAGGGAAAATATTGTCTTTAGGAAAGCGATTACAAATGGTGACTTGAATTGTTATCATTGTAAACAGGTTTGAGATTTCGTTATCACCAATTAATTTTACCAACAATCTAAACACAGTATATACAACGGCGATGTCTCTAGCAAAGATGACACATGGCTTTGTCAAATTGGGCTTTGTCAAATTGGAGAGGTTCAACAACGGCAATTTCAGACGTTGGCAGAATGCATTTCTTGCTAACCACCCTCAAAGTGGTTTATGTTATGACTACTCTGAGTCCAAAGGAGAAAAAGAAACGTTGGAGCAGAATCATGAAAGGGTGAAATAGGAGAATGAAAGCTACATTTGTTGTGGACACATCCTCAATTCCTATCTGATGCTTTATCATCGAATGCACTCAATGATAAGTATCTTTCTGACGACGCTACAAGTAAGAAGTTTCTTGTTAGTCAGTCTATGAACTATCACATGGTAGATATCAAGCCTATTATTGATCGCTGCATGAGATTCAGTACATACTTAGTCAATTTAAGGTTAAGAAAATGAATATGAATGAATCTATTGTTGTGTCTTCTGTGATTGACAAGTTACCAACTTCTTGGAAGGATTACAAAAAGGAACTCAACACAAGATCGAAAAACTTACCCTTGATCAATTGGCCCAACACCTTCGGGTAGAGAAAGAGACAAGATGTCAGGAGGGTAAGGATGATACTTCCAAAGTACATGTGGTGGAAGAAATTTTCAACAAAGCACCGGTAAATGGAAGAAGCATGATCCTACAGTCAAGGGTTGTTGGCATTTTGGCAAACCAGGGCATATGAAGAAAAATTGTCTAGTCCTAAAAAGAAAGAAATATGGTGGAAAACCAGGAGCATCTAAGGCAAAGAAATCTAAATTCATTCTTGTGATATCTTAGACGAACGTCCTCGAATATTCTGGTGACCGGTGGATTGATTCTGGTGCAACAAAACATATCTGCAATAATAAGAAATTCTTTACTAATTATAAACAAATTGAAGATGATACTATTCTGTGCATGGGAAATGCATCGACTGTCCCTATTAAAGGAAAAGGCAAAATGGATTTGGAGTTCATCTCTGGCAAGAAAACTTACGCTTACTGATGTGTATCATGTATCGAAATTAGAAAGAATCGTGCATCTGCAAGTCTTCTTACGAAGCATGGATTTAAATTAGTGTTTGAGTCAGGAAAATAGTTCTCTCCAATAGTGGTATTTTTGTCGACAAAGGCTTGGTAATCGAGGGCATGTTTAAATTCAATATCAATAATACAGTTGTTTCTGCTTGTATGCTTGACTCAATTTCTTCATGGCATACTCGTTTAGGACATATTAGCACACGAAAAATGGATTGTATGGTTAAGACAAATCTAATTCCTAAGTATGAGAATGATATGTTTGATAAAAGATATGCATGGAATCGAAGATAACTAGGATGTCATTTCCTAAAATTGATTGAACTTCATCTCTGCTTAAACTTATTCATAGTGATGTATGTAATTTTCATAGTACTACTAGTGTCACACCCGTTCCATTCTAATAAAAAAATTTAATTATTTATACTAATAGTTGAATTATGAAGTGATTGAAGTTATGAAATAATAAAATAAAGTAAGAAAGAGTTATTATGTGTCTAAATAAGTCTAAGTGGTTATTTGATGATTAGTATGAAAGTATAAGTGCTTTGGTGTGTTTTAATCATGGCATTGTGGTAAATGGGATTTATGAGGAAGGGTAATTCAGTAAAAGGGGATAAAAAACTGATTTGTGAAAGGTATGGTTTTGCTCTTGCCATTTCATGTGTGTAAGGATTGAGAGAGTTAAGAGCATTGTAGAGAGAGAAGGAGAAAGAAGAGTAGGGAAGACTTGGAATTCTAGAGAGATCTCTCTCTCCCTTCATCATCATCAAGTAAGTATCTCCCTCCTTTAATTTCATAATCAAATCCATAAGAATGAATTCAAGATCTAGGTTTTTGTATAAATTCAGATTTGTGAGTGTTCTTGAGAGAATCACTTGATTAGAGGCTTTGTAGTTGTTTGAAGGGCTTGTAATTGAAGTATGTTGACCTTAGGTTAGTGAGGGAGGCATAGGAATGTGAGGTTTGTCGATTTTTAGAGTTTAGGATTGAAGAATTTGGAGAAGATGGGATTCATGAAATCGCCATTAGAACACTTACTCTTCAGGAACCGGTATGAAGACCGGCACACTGGCCAGTATGTCGGCCAGCATATCGGTGCCTTCCCGGTCTTAGTAAATTTCTTCCAGTAGGTTATCCCTTATGTTTCTCCGCAAAATTGCCTTAACCGGCATACCGGGCAGTATACCGACTTATGTCATTTTTGGGCAGTAGGTTTTGCCGTAGCATAATTTGAAGAAATTGAACTAACCGGCATGCCGGGCGGTATACTGGCACCATACCGGTGCCCATACCGGTTAGCCTAGTTTGTGAAGCCTAGTTTGGTTATTGTTTTGGAGCTTGAGATAATCATCCTTAGGTTAGTGTCGGCCATGTTTAGAGGAAATTAGTCAACCCTTGAGAGTGTATTGGGTTTAATTGAAGTGAGGCGCTCATGCCTTAGTCTTTGAAGGTTAAGACTTGATCTTGTAGGTCATTAGTGTTTGGGTTAGACCTTAGGATCCTTGAGGATGTCTAAGTCCATTTTCAATGTTTGGTCTCTTTATAAATAGTTCTTTTGGAATTAATAAGGGAATTGCAGAATTATAGGGATTTGATGTAGCTATCTTTGGTCATGTTGACCGTATTTATTTCCTCTTTTATTGATTGTAATTATGTGATTGATTGTATTTCCATAGTAGGGTATCTTCCTTGTGTATAAATAAGGGCTCCATTGTACATTCAAAGAATCATTTCAATATACAATTCTTTTCCATTTTAAAATTCTAATTGGTATCAGAGTCAAAACTATCACTAAGGGTATTTTTTTTAGTCCAGCCGCCACCTATTGGCATCTGGTTCTGCCTTCAACGTGGTCGCCGCCATCGCACGACTTTGGTTCCGTCTGACTCCTGGTTCTCTGCCTGTCTCTCTGTCCGTCTCTCTCCAAGCGTGGTGCCCGTCGTAGATTGTCAAGACTCTGCTTCAGCCGAACCTCTCTAGCCCAGGCGCATCTCTCCTCTCTAGCCCAGGCGCCTTCTCCAGCCCATGCCAGCCGCAAATCTGTCAGCCGCAGGCCTCCAGGCTCCATCGCCACCCATCTCTCTGCCAACCACCTCGTTTCCGGCCATCCCGTTGTTGGCTATCTTGTCGCCTGTCTCCGGCGTTGCCTTTGCCGCTCCGCCACCTCTAGCCGTCCAACAACATCACCGCCATCCTTCTCCGCCGATCCAGTCGCCGCCGATCTCCACTGTCGGCCCCCTGTCAAGTCACTGTTGCATCCACCACCACTGGTGCCGCTCTGGTCTCGAGCAACTCGTTGTTCTATAGATCTGTTGCATCCTCGCCATCGTGTTCAACAGCCACGTCGGGAGATTTTTTTCCCTACCTTTTCTCAGCACTGTCGATCTGCACATATCGCTGTTCGTCTCTCTGGTCGCCAGCACTCGTCGCAGCCACCTACGAAGTTTGTCTCCTTGCCATTTACGGTTGACTTCACCATCTTCATTCACTGCCGCATCCACCACCACCGGTGCCGCTCTGTTATCGTGCAGCTCGTTGTTCACCAAATTTGTTATCATCCAGATCGACCATCCATATCTATCGGCATACCTCGCTACCCATTCATGAGTGATTACGACTAAAGCGGTATGAGTTTTCTGGCCTGTTTGTGATTTCTGTCATATCCTATATTGTTTGGATTCATGGGTGATACTGGAAAAATGGCTTCCTCGTCCTATGGTCCTACAATTGCCATTACCACAGGTACTCCAACCGCTCTTCATGGTAAGTCGGCTCATTCCACATGGATTCTGGATTCTGGTGCTAATAATCATATGACTGGTGAGTCGTCTGTGTTTGCCTCTTCTGTTACTCCTATTGTTCAGTCAGTCTGTATAGCTAATGGATCCTCCATACCAATTCATCATCAGGGAGATGTTTGTTTATCCACTGATATTACTCTTTCATCTGTTTATTATGTTCCTAATTTTGCCTACAATCTTCTTTCAGTTAATCGTCTTGCCAAAGATCATAACTGTACTGTTGTGTTCTTACCTTCTTGTTGCTACTTGCAGGACCTGACTTCGAAGAAGATTTTTGGCAGGGGGTATGAGCGTGATGGCCTTTATTACTTTGGATCTCCTATGTCCTCTCATCTGCAAGCTTTGTGTTCTAGTAATTCTGTTCTGCCGGATTCTCATAAATTTGATTTTAGCCTTAAATCTTTAGACTTGTGGCATGCTCGTCTTGGACATGCTAACTTTCAATATTTGTGCCGGTTATTTTCTCACTTAAATAAAGCTTGCAAGGAGTCCAATTTTAAATGTGTGGTCTGTGAATTGTCTAAACACACTCGTACCTCTTATATTCCCCGCATGCATAGAGCTTCTAGTGCCTTTGACCTTATTCATTCTGACGTTTGGGGTCCTTCACCTGTTACTGTCTTATCTCACCATCGTTACTATGCCACTTTTATTGATGATTACACTCGTTGCACTTGGGTATATCTTATGAAGAAAAAATCTGAAGTCTTTACTCACTTTAAAATTTTCCTACAAATGATTAAAACCCAATATCATACTGTGGTGCGTAATATTCGGTCTGATAATGGTCGGGAGTATATCACTGATGAATTTCGATCTGCTCTTAATCAAGATGGAATCCTTCAACAACTTACGTGTCCCTATACACCTGAACAAAATGGTGTGTCAGAACGTAAGAACCGTCACATCATGTCTGTTGTTAGATGTCTCTTGCGAGGTATGAATGTTTCCTAAATATTTCTAGCATATGACTGTTCTCACTGCCGCATATCTTATTAATCGTACTCCCAACCGTGTCCTTCAAGGAAAAACACCACTTCACATTCTTAAACCCAATGCAACTCTCTTTCCTCTTTTGCCTCGTGTCTTTGGATGTATTTGTTTTGTGCAAAATAAGAGTCCTACTCGCACTAAACTTGATGATAAAGCTATTCGTTGTGTCTTTTTAGGATATTCCTCCATGTCAAAAGGATATCGGTGTTATGATCCTATTACTCGTCACATATATCATACTTTGGATGTTACTTTTCTGGAGACTGTTCCTTCTTTCCAGGTCCTTCTCCCTCTGTAGGACATATACCAGTAGAACCTGTTGTGGCCAAGGATCCCACATTACCTAGGCCCATTCCAATTCTTGATTCCACTGGTGACTCATTGCCCCCTGTTATTCTTCATGATCCATTGCAGGTCTACTCCCGCCGTCCTCGCTCCTCTGAACCCCTGCCAACGTCTTCTCCGGATCCAGGTATCTCTCCTTCTCCCTTACCTTCTGTGGTTTCCCCTGATATTGCATCTCCCCATTACCCTACCCGTGTTCGTCGCCCCCCCCCCCGCTCGTTATCTTTTGGCTGAAAGTACTAATCATCCTATTTCAAAGTATTTATCTTATCAGGGTCTA
>NMUG010010436.1:0-10954 GCA_002855965.1 Monotropa hypopitys
GACAAAATAAGTGAAATGTATTTGATATGGAAAAATTAATAAATTAGATCACTTTGAAAAGAATTGAGAAATGAGAAATATAAATAAATTTAAGAAAATGAAAAGAATTTATAAAAGGAAAGAGATTCCTATATTGATTTATAATAAAAGAAATAGGAATTTTTTTAAAAAGGAATGTTTTGGTAAAGAAATATGATCCATAATTATTTTGTTTCTCTTTACTAGGCTTTTCTATAGTATTCATCAACCGTCGTTGTTGACGCACGTTTTTACGTGCCTTCTTTTACGTACTCGAGACTAGAGTCCACCAGTCCAGTCCAGCTGATGAGCTTGAGGAGTTTATTAGAGTTTGTGGAGTCTGAGAGTTTTTATTTACTCTTTATTATATTTGAGAGAATTTTTATCTCTCCTATTTGAGTCAGAGTGAGTTGTATCAGGGTGTGTTGCCCAGTATGTTGTCGAGATGAGTTTTAGCTCAATTGAGTTTTGAGCTGAGATGGAGTCTGTATAATTATTTTCTCAACATAGTGATGTATTAGATTTTTATTTCAGCTAGCAGATATTTATTTCTATTTCAGTTGATGAGAGATTAGTGAGATGCAATTGTGGCTAGTAAGTCAGAGTTTGTGTGGCAGGAGCAACTCACTCAACCAAAATCTAATCTCACAACTATAAATCTCTAATGCAACAGGAATAAAAAATCTATAAACTACTGAAAAACAAAATAAATATAACTTACTAACTGAACTGAAATATAAAATCTCAAAACTGAAAATGAGCTACAAACACTGGTCTAACTCACACACAACTGAACAAACTCACTCTGATACAACAGGGCTAAACAATACCAAAATAAACTCTCAAACTGAAATGGAAGATACAACTGAGAAGATAAAACCTCTATAACTGAAAAACCTGAACTGACTCGAACATCACCTCCTCTAAGCACTCACTATGCCTCATTGCGGCTGTGGCTCAACAGGTTGACATGCTAAACATAGCAGTCCTCCTAACACTCTGAAACTCCTCTCTACTGCTGGACTGGTGGACTTTAATCTGAACTCAACACAATATCACCTGGGAGGGGAAAAGGAAGGGTCAGCTTTGTGAAACACTGGTGAATACTTATAATACAGCATAATAAAGAGAAATAAAATAACTATGGATCGTATATCTCAAAATATGTATCTCTTTCAAATCATTTCCTATTCAAACTCATTTTTCCTTTTTCTCATTTTCAAACAAATTATTTGTCTTCTTCTTTTCCATAAAACTCTTTTGGTTCTCAAAACACTTTTCATATTCTTTTTAACTTCCAAAAAAATAGTGAAAATATAGAAAATAATATTATTCAAAAATAAGTCTAAGGTGTTAACTGGAGTCCCAGAGGGGACATTCGGGTCAGTGGACAAGTCCCACATTGCTTTGTGGATGTAAGTTGTGTGTGCTATAAATAATAGATCATGAACATATCTTGCACAAGGCTTTTTAAAGCCATGTGTGCGTCAAAACCCATTGGAACATCCCAATTAAGCGTGCTCGTCCTGGAGTAGTCCAAGAATGGGTGACCCAGTGGGAAGTCCACTGGGACTTGGCGGCCAAAGCAGACAATATTGTACAGGGTAGAGGTGGGTCATTACTTACGGTATCAGGGCCTGAACCAATCGGAAATGTGGAACCAGAGGACAATCTTGACCCTATACGCGGACGTGTGGTCTAAGTGGGGAAGATTGTGACACCCTAGTCTAAGGTGTCAACTGGAGTCCCAGAGAGGACATTCGGGTCAGTGGACAAATCTCACATCGCTTGATGGATGTAAATTGTGTGTGCTATAAATAATAGATCATGAACTTATCTTGTACAATACCTTTTAAAGTCGTGCGGGCATCAAAGCCCATTGAAACATTCTAGTTAAGCGTGTTCGTCCTGGAGTAGTCCAAGGATGGGTGACCCCCTGGGAAATCCACTGGGATTTGGCGGCCAAAACGGACAATATTGTATAGGATGGAGGTGGGTCGTTACATTAATTACTGGAAAGCCATTACTAGGGTATTCCATTACCTAAGGTACACCCATGATTAGGGGCTGCACTACACCACATATCCAGCAGGACTTGATGGGTACGCTGATGCAAATTGGATTTCCGATACGAAAGATTCTAAATCCACTAGTGGTTATGTTTTTACTCTTGGTGGTGCAGCTGTCTCTTGGAAATCTTCGAAGCAGACTTGTATAGAAAGATCTACTATGGAATTGGAATTTATTGCCTTATATAAAGCTACGGAAGAAGTAAAATGACTTCGCCAATTCGTTGAAGAAATTTCGAGATGACCTAAGCATGTGCCTGCAATTTGTATAAATTGTGATAGTCAATCAGATATTGGCAGAGCATAAAGCAACATGTATAATGGAAAGTCACAACATATCCATCGTCGACATAATTCTATTAGACAATTGCTCTCTTACGGTGTTGTCAATCTTGACTATATAAAGTCAAAGGATAATATTGCGGATCCACTGACCAAAGGGTTAACCAGGGAGCTAGTTGCTAAAACATCGAGGGGAATGAGCTTAAAGCCTAAGAGGAATAAAGATGTCTTGATGAAAACCCAACCTAGTTGACTAGAAATCCCAAGATCTAGGTTCAAAGGGACAACTAAATCTTGTTCATCTAGTGTTGTCGCTGAGGAGTTTACACTCCTGCTCATTCCTATGATGAAAAAAACAGTGATAGAAAAAATCAGGTTGAACTATGCTCTTAACGTCTCTTACGTGTCGGTATACCAAGTATTTAGATACTTGAGTTAAGAGATTACCTATGTGAGTATGAAATGGGACTACTTCTTTGAGAATTTAGGAAGACAAAATTCTCGAGAAAATACTTGCAAAATCAGGCAAAGCGTTCAAGGCCAAATTGAACACAAACAATGAGAACTAAGTTATGTGTGGAAAGATCGTGTGTGTGGTCTATTGTTTCGGATTACACAAATGGCAGAACAGTTCAAGACTACACGTTCATTAGTCAACCAATAATACCCAATAGGCTTTCACAAGGGAAGGTTCAAAGCCAAAAGCTACATATCCTATGCAGGACTAATCCGTAGAACTCTCTCTCTTTCTTTCCGAGTCTTTTGGTGTCTCGGTCATTTTTTGGATATTCATGGAAATTCCGCCAATTTCATTCATGTGGGGGATTGTTAAAAAATTAATTTTAAACCAACAATTTAATGAATTTTGGTTAATATTTATTGATTAAATACGAAACCGGTTGAGATGATTCTTAGTGGGATTTAATACTCCTATATGATGGTTTAATACACAAAAAATCATTAAAATCCATTAAATAATGAATGAGAAATTGCCACTCAAAGTGGAATATTCTCAATGGTGGGTGAATATTAAATTACTTAATTCTACATTGGAAGATGGGAAGCCATGTGTTAGGTATATTTAATATGTTGTGTGACTAAGGGTCACAACAAAGCCTACGAAAAATGTAAGATGTAGTGCGCTTCGAATATTTTCTCACACACGCATACATGCGCGTGCGCGCCACCGCCCGGTCGGCCGTGCCAGTACTCGCACCCGTATCCCGGGTTCCGAATTTCGGGTCCATGTCTCGTGGGTTCATGGGTTCATGGAAATGTGGGAATGTGCCACGAGTCTATCTTTTTATACAAAATCCAATTGGATCGGGTTTGGTTTTGTGAGCTAAATTAGACTTGATTTTGTGAGCTTTGCGGGTTCACCCATGACCCATGTGAGCCAACACATGACCCACCTGATGATTGTTGAACTGCTGCCTCTGCATATGCTTCATACGCAGAAGAGTTGCCACAAACAGAAGGTAGAAGGGCTCCCAGCCTCCTTGGTGTATATATCTGACAGTCTTCCTAGCCATTCGAAATATGAAAAATCCTTCCAAGCAACAACATTCCTTCCTCTTCAACTTCCTGTACTACTTTCAGTCCAAGAGAGAGGTTCTATACTCAACGAGATCGTTTACCGGTTGATGAGGGAAATAGTTCAGTAGGTCAGCTCAAACCTATCCTCAGACGTCAGCTCAAATCCGACCTCCGAGTAGGAGCTCGGCCATGGTCGGGACAAGACACGCCAAACAATAGATAAGGAAGGGCCTGGGTTGTGATCTAGTATGCACTTCAAGGAAGGCACGTGGGAAAGGTTCCGATAGAGAAAACATAACTAAGTCTCTGCAATATCAGCCGAGAATGTCGGAATGGATTTACATGGATAAGGAAACTGCCATTTATGGTTGCGACGCTTAAGAAAACAGGGAGAACACTTCCTCAAATCTCGTAGGTGGCGGCTAAGGCTACGAATCAAGCTACAAGGTATATAAGAAAAATATAGATAAACAAGGAGGTACACATTCAGTTTTTACTCACTTTTCCATAGTCCTCTCTTAGGCAAATACTTACTTGATCGTCGGAGGCGGTTCAGAGGCACAACCCCCCACTATGTGCTTCTGAATCGTTCCTTTGCAGGTAGTAGCTGCTCAAGGAGAGGAAGCGAGCACAAGTTCTAGTCAATTCTGTGAAGGAGCGGGTTGTGCCGGAAACTGATTCATCAGTTGGCGCCGTCTATGGGAAAATGAGATTTTCTTTTTATTCTGGTGATAGGTTTTCCGTTCGATGGTTCAGACTCGCAACAACAGTAGCAGACCAATGGCGTACGAAGGACAAACCTCTCGGGATCCACCAATCGTCACGGTGGACATGTTCGTTCAAATACAATAGAGAATGGAAGAGATGGCTAAGGCTTTGAAGGATGAGAGGCTCCAAAATCGTCAGATCAGGGCAAGATTGAAAGCAGATCCGGTTCAGAATCCACCACCTCAGGTGCATACGAAGGAGGTTCGGAAGAGCCATGCGGTTGTCAGCCATCTTGAGGGGACAGGCTAGTGTTCAGAGAATGCAGAGGGGGAGCAGGATGTGATTGCAGCTATGCAAGCCCAGATCGATAAGTTACAAGACCAGATGAAGGCCTGTGCCCCGGCTACAGTTGAGGAGTTAGTTCAAAACACATATTCACCATTTACAGAGGAAGTGATGAGAATCCCTTTGCCGCATAAGTTTTAGATGTCTTCTCTCGAAACTTTAAACAGAACTACAGATCCCCTCAACCACATAGAAACCTATAAAAATCTTATGATGTTGCAAGCAGTACCAGATGAGATTATGTGCCGGGCATTCCCTGTCACCTTGAAGGGAAATGTCAAGATGTGGTTTAATAAGTTAAGGCCAAGCATTATCAACAACTTTAAAGAGCTCAACAAAAGTTTTGTTAGCTATTTCATTGTGGGGCAACGATATTGCAAGCCTTCGACACATCTGCTGACCATAGTGCAGTCTAAGAGAGAATCCCTCTGGGACTTTACCACCTGGTTTACGAAAGAAAAGATGCAAGTTGAGAGTGTTGATGATAAGGTGTCAATCAACACCTATATCACTGGATTGTGGTCAGGAAAGTTCCTGTTTAACCTCATGCAAACCCCCCCCCAGACCATGGCCGAGCTAATGCTCAAGGCCCAGAAACATATAAATATAGAGGAAACTCTCAGTGCCAGGAGGGCCAGGATTACACAGGAGGCCAGCAACGTGCCACAGTCGAGCAGTATTCAAGTCGACAGGAAGAACAGAGGTAGAGCAGATGTTGGGGGTCGTGAGCAGAGGCCCGGAGGGAGGATCACAGGAGCCTCCCCAAAAAGCTTGGAGGAACAGCCCCTCGATATCAACACTTTACACCACTAGTAGCAACTGCCGACCAGATCCTGGATGATTTGCACTCTAATCCCGACTTGAAATGGCCAGGAAAATTGAAGACTGACCCGAGCAGGCGATCTAAAGACAAATACTGCCGATTCCACAGAGATCATGGCCACAACACAGACGACTACTTTGATATGAAAAATCAAATTGAGGAATTGATATAGAAGGGAAGACTGAAGAGATTCATTGCAAAGAAAGGGCTGAGGGAAACTCAGCCCAGAAGAGATCAAAGGAACAATAATAGTGGAGGCCGACATGAAGACGGGACCTTGGGAGAGATCAAGGTCATCCATCCATGGAGGACTTGCAGGGGGAGGCGAGTCCAACTCAGCTCGTAAAGCTCATTTACGTCGGCTCAGGAGGGAGGATCCGATGGAAATATGCACAGTGGAGAGGTCATTCAAGATGACCAAGATAGAAGAAGACGTCCCAATAATTTTCTCAGAAGAAGACGAGCGGGGAACCAGCTACCCGCATGATGACTCATTGTTGGTAAAAATGATCGTGGCCAACTTTAAGATGCAGAGGATATTGATCGACAGCGGGAGTTCAGCAGATATTCTTTTCCTCAGCGCGTACGATTAGTTGAAATTGGGGAGAGACAGGCTTCGCAATAAGATCCCCTCTGATGGGATTCTCTGGGGAGCTGGTTTACCCGAAGGGGCAGATTGCCCTTCCAGTTACGATGGGCGAGGAAGGGATGCAACTCACCCAAATGGCAGACTTCTTGGTGGTAGATAGCCCGTCTGCTTACAATACAATCATCGGCCGAACTGCTCTGAATTAGGCCAAGGCGGTAATCTCAACTTACCCCCTTAAAGTAAAATTTCACACTCCTGGGGGAGTGGGGGAGATGAAAGGAGACCAGAAGGCCGCCAGGAAATATTATAATTTGTCAGCCAGGCATGGAAAGGAAGCGTTGACCATTCAAAATTTACAGGTGGACAGTCTGGACGCTCGGGATGAGGAGAAGATGATCCAGGGAGAAGCAGCCGAGGACCTGCAGAGGATAGAGTTGGAGCCCGAAAATCCTCAAAAACAGGTCAGTATAGGGTTGACTTTGACCCCCCAAGTGAAGAGTAACCTGATCAGATTTTTGCAGAGAAATCGGGATGTTTTTGCTTGGTCCCATAAGGATATGCCAGACATAGACCCAAGAATCATTACGCACCGACTTAGCGTGGATCCCATTGCACGACCAATCAAGCAGAAGAAGAGAGTCTTTGCGCCGGAGAGAAATCAAGCAACAGCGGAGGAGGTGGACAAGCTTCTGAAGACAAGGTCGATCAAGGATGTCCACTACCCGGAGTGGCTGTCCAATGTAGTCCTGGTAAAAAAATCATCAGGGAAATGGTGCATGTGCGTCGATTTCACAGATCTAAATAAAGTGTGCCCAAAAGACAGTTTCCCCCTACAAAGGATTGATCAGCTGATAGATTCAACCGCCGTACACGACCTCCTCAGTTTTATGGACGCTTTTCGGGCTATAATCAGGTCAAGATGGATGAGTATGATTAGGAAAAAACTTCCTTCATCACCCATCGGGGGACCTACTGCTATAAGGTCATGCCGTTTGGGATGAAGAATGCAGGGGCAACCTATCAAAGACTGGTGAACGGGATGTTTCGAAACCAGATTGGTTGCAATATGGAAGCATATGTGGATGATATGTTGACTTGACCATCGATGCAGCTATATCCAATTTCAGATCATCCTTGATCTTTTGGAAGGCCTCAGACACCAAGTACTCCTCAATGACCTTTCCTCGAACAGCCTCAAGGACTTCTGATTGTTGGGCTTCGAGGTACAAAATTTTATTTTCCTAGTCTTTGGCTTCGGCCTGGGACTTCTCGGCAAGCTCTTTGTTTAGCTTCAGCTCATCTTTGGCCTTCTCCAACTCTTGATTAGCAGAGAAAAGATTAGCAATAGCAGAATCCCGAGCAACAGTCAGCTTATCTATCAGAGCATCGGACGACTCTTTAGAAAATTGAATCTGAGAAAGCTCACTGCTCAGATTAACATTGTCGGTGGTCAAACTCCTATTGGAAGTCATCAGGGAAGCCTTCTCGTTGGAGAGCACGATCATTTGTTTGCCCAGGAATTCCATTCGAATTATAGCATGTGCATTGGAAGTATGTCACAAAGGCACAAGAAATGATGTGTCAAATAGAGTCAAGAAAAAGCCCAGCAGTTCCACACCTTCCCCAACTCAAACAGACCCTCCTTGTAAAGATCCGTGGGGTCAGTTGCAGACATGACCTTGATGTCGGCTGGCTGGGCGAAATACCTCATCCTCTTAGTCACCTCCGAATCGTTGAGCCTTGAGATGCCGTCATAATGTTTGCATAAAGAGGTATTCCGTCCAGTATCGGTTTGGGTTAAGGGAGCAACAGGAGCAGGAGCTGGAGGTGGTGGTAATTCAACCATGGTCCTCTTTCCCATGGCTTTATCAAGGACGACATCCGAGGGCGGAGCCTTTCCCTGAGGAGAGGACCCCCTTCCCTTATGACAATCCCCCTTTTGGGGGCAGTGGTACCCAAGAGAGCTGCGACATCAACCTCCTCGTCTTCAGTCCTCCTTCTCTTTAGGGGACGCCTGGGGATTCTTGGGGCGGCTTGTTGTTGCTGCTTTAACATTTTTGCAAGGAAGAAACCAAAACAATCAGGTCAGAACTTCACCTAAATAGAGTAAATGTTACCTCTAGGTAACATTACCTCTTTCAAGGGCGAGGGCCTTGTTCCCGACTTCAGGTCCCAGAAGATGAGCAACTAAGAATTCAGAAGAGACGAGAAGAGAGTATTTATGAACCAAAAGACATCACGCTCTCGTCACCTCCTTTATCCTTTTCTCTGACACGGTCACGCGTTCCCGACCTACGGCACAAGGGAAAAAGAGGTCAGAATTGTGGTCAACAAGAACACATTCCAAAAAGGAATACTTCAGAAGAGATCAAAATCTCACTCTCGACAGAAGGGAAACCCCATTGCCCGCAAATAGGAAAGCTCTCTTCTCTTTCCAGGAGTAAAACTCCCAATCCGAGCCTCCGACGAAGAAGAACTTATCCTTCTAGGATTTGTTTGACGAGGGGAGGTCTTTGACTAAGACTTCTCCCTTGTCTCGTTTGAAAAAGTACCACCACCCACGAGTCATTGGGCTCTCTTTCAGGTTGAAAAAGTGAAGAAAGACCCTTAGGGACAACAGAGATTTACCACCTGAAGAAGCATTTCACAATACAGCGCATCCAACCAGTGTTCTCCAAGCATTGGGGGTCAGTTGCCATGGTGCTAGCCAAAAATGTGCAAGGACTTCCCTAGCTATAGGAGGGATAGGGATTCACAACCCTCCCTCCAAAGCCCCAAGGCATACATAGGCCTCTCTATGGGCACTGGAACAGGCTCTCTCGCCTTGACAAGGGATTCGAAGTAATACGTTTTGGGGGATGTCATATTTATCCTTAATTAGCTCCAAATCAGAAGAAGAAATGGAGGATTCATAATTCCAAGCCGCGAATTCATCTTCGGGCCGGGAGTTCCTAATGGGGCGAGCCGCTATAGGCTCTTCCCTCGAAACTAATAACCTGGCAGCCTCCCGTCCTATGAGGGGGCAACCTCCACGTCTGTTTCAACGTCTTCCGATATGGGAGAAGGGGCAATCCTTTTACTGGAACTCGCCATTGGCAACCCTAAAATATGACGACAGGAGTAACAAGAGAGGTGCAGGAGTAAGAAGTAAAGAGTAGGACGTACCTAAGAAGGTCCCGTAGAAATTCAAGAACCACGGGAATTGGGGGCAACAATTGGGGATAAAGACAGAAGGTTCTTGCAAATGATGCGTAAGGAAGGAAAAATGAGAGGAGGCCAAACGGTTCAATTTCCTCCTTGGGAAGTTAAAAGGCCGGACGATTGAGATCAAATAAAACTTTTGAGGGAAAGTGCGGGAGTCGCGATGGATGACACGTGGCACCTAACACTTAATGCGCGCACATAACGAGAGAGGCTAACTGTCACAAATTTTTAAAACTAATGCACGTGACAAATAATGGATTGGAAATTATGTTTATATTTAATTCGGATTTAATAATCATAGCCAAATTATTTTGAATTCAGGAGATAAGTGGTTCCTTAAATTGTAGGAAAGTGGTTAATAACTCAAATTCAAATATTTAGCAGAAATAAATATTAATTAAGGAATATGGGTAGTTATTTTCGGCTAAACATGCCAATCTTTTGAGCACTCTCAAGTAAAAAATAATTTTTGGAATACATGAGTATGATGTTCATGGGCACATATGGAAAGTTACAGTGCTTCAGAGGTTATAAAAGAAGACCCTTGAGAAACATCAAAGAGGTCTACGTATCAGTAATGCTCACAACAACAGAAGTATTTTAGTATTTTGATTCCTAACTCTAAGAAGTTAGTCGATCTTTCTCCTTTTCTTCCTCTTTTTCATCTGTCAATGTATATCTCTTATTTCTCCTCATTCTATCCTCTTCTCCCTCTGTTTTCTTTTCTATATAATTTCTTTAATTGTGGAAGTCCTTGTTCAAGGCCCACGAACCATTGTAACTTTAATTCAAGTTTCTCAATTGCTTGAAAGAATGTAGTCATTATTTTCAAGCACTTTGCTTAATTCCACTTGGAGATCCATTTCTCCTAGCACGCCCTCACATCTTCTACACCACTAGGTGTTGACCATCCCATCTCCTGTCCGTGTGTGGGAAATTGGTGGACAACAGTTTCATTTTAGTTTTAAGATATGCTCCCTACAAACAACATGCTCCAAGCATTAAATCCTATATCTGAAGGTTTTATAAGAAAAGTGCTTCAAATCTCTCTCTCTCTCCAAGCCAAGCAAACAAAACACAATTCAGAGATGTCTATATAAGTCCGAGCTCGTATACAAAAAAGCGCCGCCTCTTGCAAAATCAAAATGATAATAAAAATGTTGACATCAAACAGCAACAAGTTATGCAGAAATAAACACTACGATTACTACTTGTTCACATAAACCCGAAAGGGTCCTACCCGGCTCGAATCAGACTAGTCTCGAGGTGCGCGTAAGCTGGCCCGGAGAGGATACTCGTTGTCTAACCAAAAAAAAATGGTGTACCCCACACGATTACGACTTGTTCACAAAAAACGCTGAATTCCTGACAGCGCGGCAG
>NMUG010010437.1:0-10954 GCA_002855965.1 Monotropa hypopitys
TATATTATTGTATAATATGTGTATAAAATACTATAATATGTATTATTATACATATGTCTACCGCCACTAACATTTGGTCACCAAATATTTGTATTATGTGACCAACCAACCTTTGGCCGCTAAAATGTTAAATTTAGCAAATCAGTATCTTTCGTCGCAAGAGGTCCTACGTTTAGCAACGGAAATATGGTATTCGTCAAAAAAGAACGTTGGTCACCAAAACTCCTCCCGTTGGAGTGAAAGTTTGGCGCTAAAATATAGGCGACTTTCTTTTGGTGATTAATGTGTATGGTCGCAAAACAACAATTTTGCTACTCGGCCAGACTCATGGCCAGACCACATGGCCAGACCGTGTGGGTCGGGCCCCACATGGGATGTGCATAAAATTTTTGATTGTTGGGTTTTGTTTGGAATATTATTTTATGCTACCCTATAAAAAATTAGCTCAATCGGATAATGTATAAAATTTCTTTAATCGTTTAAATATTTCATTCACAGTTTTACAGGATAAACGTTTAACGATTAAGGAAATTTTATACATTATTCGATTGAGCTAATTTTTTACAGGGTAGCATAAAATAATATTTTAAACAAAACCCCGTAATCAAAAATTTTTTGCAGGTCCCGTGTGGGGCCAGACCCACACGGTCTGGCCATGTGGTCTGGCCATGGGTCTAGCCCAGTAGCAATGCTGATTTGTGAATGCCGGTGCTTACGTCAATCACGTTATTCAATGGTGAAATCAACTTTTAAAATTGATTAAAATATATATAAATTGCCGGAATATCTTTAATTATTAAAAAGTATATGGTAATTTGATTACGTCAGTGCTTGAGTAACAATGAAATTGATTTTCAAAATTAATTAAAATACATAAAAGTGAGCGAAATATATTTAATTACAAGAAAACTGTACAATAGTTTGATGAGGATGGTGCTTGCATCAATCCTGTTATGAAAATGATTTGTTATATTTTAATTGTTCAAAATAAAAGATTTGGATCTTGATTCTCGTGAATTATTTTGTCCGGTCCGGTCTTTATTAAAAAGGCTAACAATGACGACTTTAAAATTAATTATTCATTCAAACTCAGACAACCATCGATTTATTTATATATTTTTAATACACATACGAACAAAAAATGGTTAAAATTATAAATACAATTGTGGTAGGGTATTTCGAGATCTGCCACGTGTAAATGATCATAGCCGCGCAACCTATTCCAGCGCGGACACAAATCACCACGTCATCAGTAACATGCGGTGCGCGGGTGAGGTCTGCCCTGTGCGGCAAGACTCTCCCCAGCACAGAAAGGATCTTTTACAGTTCGACGCGTGTCGGACCAGATTTAGTACAGCCAGACACGCGTCCCAGCAACGCCGCTGTGCGTCATCTAGTAAAAATGGCAAGTAGAGACAAGCAGACAAGAAGTACACGCGTCAGCCCGTCAGAAGGCAGCGCGATAGCACGCGTGTCAGAGTTTCTCTGCCCGAAGGATTCCCAGTCCCCGAAGCACGAAAAGGCGTGCTGCCTTGTCAGGAGTGTGGCAGACACACACCCTGCCCAAGAAAGGACAAGCGTACGGTCCAAGAAGGATCTCGTTCCCAGCGAAAAGCTGAGAACCCGGAAGGCGAGTATATAAGCAACACTTCATCCACCTGAGAAAGGTACATGCTAATTTGCTCCCAGAACCCCCTTGTGATTTGAGTTTACAGTTCTTCCTTCTCCAAAGACTAACTTAGCCATCGGAGAGCCTTCCGGCCGCTAGAGGCGGGAGGTCTTTTGACGGTTTTCTCTGAGCACAGGTCTAGGTACAGCCGGAGCAAGCTAGCAGAGAACATCCAGTCCACCCTAAAGTTACCGTTTACAGGCGAGGGTAGAGTAAGCACTTTTTACCCCCGCACAATTGGCGCCGTCTGTGGGAAAGAAACCCACGAAAGTCAGAAAAGCGAGAGCTCAGAACCAGTTGAGAAAGAATGACGAACCACGGTAAGGAAACCCCCACCATCGCTGGAAAGGACAAGCACCCGGAGGCCACTCGTTCAGACCCTCCTCCAGCGCCCAAGAAAGCCACCAACACCAAGTCTCGTCTCCTGAATACTCGTGGCGGCGTTCTCGGTCTGGAGGAAACCTCTAAGACTCCTGCCAGAGGCACCGGGAACCCCCTGAGGATCCGGGAAGACGCCCCGGAAGATTCGAGGCGCAACAACAGGGAGGCTGAATACTCCCAGGAGAGTGACAGCAGGTCTCGCTCCGAGTATACTCTGTCGCCAACCAGGTCCATGCCTATTGGAGGCGAGGACTTGGCCGAAATTATCAGGACGCAGAACCAAGCTATTCAGCGCTTGGAGCTGCAGGTAGCAAGGCTGTCTAAACAGCCCGAAGAAAAGCAGAAGCAGTTGGCTCCCAGCGCCAACATTCAGGAACGCAAACAAGCCAGGCTAGACGGGACTTTCCTCGCCCTCCTAGAAACCATGTCACCACACTAGAAAGGACGGAGAGGGCCCAGCAGCAACAGAACAGCAGGGAGTGGAGGAACCCACCTCGTCGCCGTCATCGGCGTAGGGTTGCTCGGGATCCCCCTCAGCCCAGCGAACATCACAGTAGGACTCACAGCCACATGGGTGACTCACATCAGCCAGCCGCGGGTCCCCGTGTGCGAGACTTGAGGGATCAGCTTCCCCCCAGGGCCGCCGCACATGGTGATCATGGTAGAAGATTTCAGAATCCAGCTCCAGTCAACTCCGCACCGACAAACTTCGAGGACATGAGAATGTGGCTCGACGAGCGTCTCAAAGACCGAGGTACGGCCCAAGAGACTGCTAAAAGAACCATTCAACAGATCACTTCCACCCCGCTCTCCAGGGATATCACCAGCTATCCGATTTCCCGAGGGTTTAGTCTCCCCAGCTTCCAGAAGTACGACGGGAGGAGGGATCCCGTGGCACATCTGAAGGACTTCCAGCAGTCCCTTATCTTGCCTGAGGGGGACGAAAGCCTGTACTGTAGGATGTTCGCGTCCAGTTTGGGCCGGACAGCTCTCAACTGGTATCACAAGCTAGCTCCGCGATCAATCTGCAACTGGGAGCAGCTAGCCGAAACCTTTGTTGGCAGGTTCATGACCAGCCGAGAAGCGCCTAAACACTTCGATTCTCTGATTTCGTTGAGAAAACGATCAGATGAGTCACTCAGGGCGTATGCTGGAAGGTACGTTGACATCTACAATGAGGTTGAGGACTGCACCGAAAAACAGGCAGTCTCAATGTTCAGGTTGGGGCTTTCCTTTGGCGAGAAGCTGAGGGAGTCCCTGACTCTGGCTCCAGTAGAAACCTTTCCCGAGCTGATGGAGCGGGTGGAGCAGCATGCGAAGTTAGAGGAAGAAGGCCTTGTGGAGGCAAGCCGCCATGCCAACAGATCGCACCGTACCCACGTGGTGGATTCTGATGGCAGAAAAAGGAGCAGAAAGAGGAAAGCATCCCAGCAGGCTCACCTTGAGAAAGCAGAAGAAGCCGAAACTACCCTGCAAGCTGCTCACAGGATGCCCAAGCCAGGCCCAGAGGCCTACAAAGCAATCAGGACCAGGTTCAACACGGCTATCTACAGAATGGTCCACCCCTTGAAAGACGAACCTTTCTGGAGATGGCCGGCCAAGCAAGGAGGCAACCAAGCAGAACTGGAGAAAGCAGGACTAAGGTGCAGTTACCATAGAGAGTACGGGAACATGACCGAACAGTGCCAAATCTACAAACAGTTCTTGGAAGACCTTGTGGACGCATGTCATCTGAAGCAGTACCTTGCGCAGACTCCCCGACAGGATGCTAGGCCTAGACGGGTAGAGATATGCGACAACTCTTCAGATGAGGACCTCCATCCGCTCGGTGTAATCACCATGATTCACGGAGTAATAGAGCCGAGCTCCAAGACCGAATCCCGCGCACATAAGAGGAAAGAAGGCCATGAGCATCATGTTCTACAGCTTGGACAGAAGCGACAACGAGAGCAGTGCAAGAAACCTGTCCAGATTTTATTTTCGGAGGAAGATCTGGATGGGGTAGCCTTCCCGCACAACGACGCATTGGTGATCACCCTCAGCATCAACAGGTATGACACCGAGAGGATCTTCGTGGATCCCGACAGCTCCACCGATATTCTCTACTTCCAGGCCTTCAACAGAATGGGATTCAGTCAAGCAGACCTCAAGTCAACCAAGACTCCGCTCATCGGGTTCAGCGCAGAGCCAGTGTGACCCTTAGGAGTCATCACCCTCCCAGTCCGAGCAGGGAAGGTGACTCTAGACACAGAGTTCTTGGTAGTGGACGTGCCCTCGGTCTACAACGTCATCATTGGGCGCACCTGGATGCACAGAATAGGAGCCATCCCCTCCACCTATCATCAGATTATCAAGTCCCCAGGGCCTAAGAGGATTGAAAGCATCAGAGGAAACCAGAAATCTGCAAGGAATTGCTTCACAGCTGCCTTCAAGTCCAGTCCAAATGCCGAACAGGTGAAATCCATTGAAGTTCCTGACCAACCTGTTCTGGAAGATGTAGGTGTGGATCCCTCCACCCGTGTGGTCGAGAATCTGAGAAAGATTCCCGTCCACGAGACAGACGAGGATAGGTTTTTCTTAATCGGGGACGAGCTCCCCGAGGTAGACACCTCCGAGTATGTCCAGGTATTGAAGGAACACATCGACGTATTTGCTTGGACCCCAAAAGAGATGCCCGGGGTACAGCCGAGCATAATATGTCACCGGCTGCACGTTGACCCCTGCCACAAGCCAGTAATGCAGAAGAGGAGACGGTCAGCCGCCCAGCACTCAGAGGCAGTCCTAGAAGAAGTCAGCCGCCTGGTACAGGCGAAGGCCATTAGAGAAGTTTACTACCCAGAATGGCTCTCCAACACTGTGGTAGTCAAGAAGAAGAACAGAACTTGGAGAGTATGCATGGACTTCACCAGTTTGAATAAAGCCTGTCCAAAAGACAACTTCCTCATGCCAAAGATTGACCAGCTGGTGGATTCTACTACGGAGTACAAACGGATGAGCTTCCTGGATGCATACAGGACTCTACTGCTACAAGGTGATGCCGTTTGGATTGCGCAACGCCGGAGCAACATACCAGAGGCTGGCTACCCTCATGTTCAAAGACCTGCTGGGAAAAAGCATGGAGGTCTACATTGACGATATGGTGGTAAAGTCAAAAGAGGCAGACACCCACCTGGACGATCTCCGCCGCACATTTCAGGTACTACGGGAGTACAACCTCAAGCTGAATGCCTCCAAGTGTGCTTTGGGGGTAAGCTCCGGGAAGTTCTTGGGACACCTGGTGACGCGGAGGGGCATAGAGGCAAACCCCGATCAGATAGTTGCATTACAAAACCTCCAAAGTCCGTCAAGGACCAAGGAGGTGCAACGTCTGACTGGGATGGTTGCCGTGCTCAACCGCTTTATCAGCCGTTCCTCAGATAAGTGCAGGCCTTTTTTCCAGCTTATCAGAAAAAGAACAAGTTACTCCTGGGGGGCAGACTGCGAAGAAGCCTTCCAGCAGCTGAAGAAATACCTGGCCGCACCACCATTGATTGCCACACCAGATCCGGGGGATGTGCTGACTGTCTATCTAGCAGTGTCAGAACATGTAGTCAGTGTCGTGCTCATCAAACAAGAGGGAGGACAGCAAAAACCAGTATACTATGTAAGCAAGACCCTGTTGGATGCGGAGACCAGGTATTTACCCTTGGAAAAGTTGATTCTCGCACTACTAATGGCTTCAAGAAAACTGCAACACTACTTCTTGGCTCATACCGTAGAAGTGCCGACCATCCACCCGATTGGGTCTGTCTTGAGAAAGGCTGATTTGTCCGGGAGGGTTGCGGCCTGGTCGGTCGAGCTAGGAGAATATGACATCAAGTACGTTCCCCGCACTACGGTGAAGGGTCAGGTCCTTGCGGATTTGTTGAGTCCTCGCACGAACCCGCACAGACACCCATACCGCAGCCTGCGGGTGAGCAACCAGCTCCCATTCACCCCGTGCTGCCGAATGCTGATGGGCCACCCAGAAAGGAACAATGGGAGTTATTCGTGGATGGGTCAGCGTGCAACAAGGGATCGGGAATGGGCATCGTTCTGTTCTCTCCAGATAGTTTGGATCTAGAGCAATCATTCCGATTATGTTTCAAGGCCTCTAACAACGAGGCGGAGTACGAGGCGCTTATTATGGGTCTGAAAAGTGCAAGGAAGTGTGGAGCTGAAGACCTGCTCATTCATTGCGACAATCAACTCGTGGTCAACCAGCTGTCGGGAGAATATGCCACCAAGGACGATAGGATGGCTTCGTATGCTGTCCTGGCCAAGAAACTCCTCCAACAGTTCAAAAAGACAGAAATGGTCCAAATCAGCTCCAGAAAGAACAGCCACGCAGATGCCTTGGCCTGCCCTGGCCTCCTCCGTGCCTGCCGAGCTCCACCGCACAGTTAGTGTTGATTCTCTGTCTCAGCCGAGTATCCAAACGATAGACTCAGATGAGGCTTTCGATTTGGATACAGGCCCGAGCTGGATGGATGCAATCATCGCCTACTTGGCGCGGGATGAGCTCCCCGCAGAGAAGAAGGAAGCTCACAAGATCCGGATCAAGTCAACCAAGTACTGGCTCTCCCCAGACAAAGTCCTGTACAGAAAGTCATTCACAGGGCCATACTTGCGTTGTGTCCACCCTGACCTCGTCCAACAATTTCTTTTCGAAATCCACGAGGAGGTGTGCGGCAGCCACACGGGTGGGCGTTCCATAGCCCACAAGGCCATCTCCCAGGGGTATTGGTGGCCATACATGCAAGAAGACGCCAAAGTATATGTGCGAAATTGCGAAAAATGCCAGAAGTTTTCACCGATCATCCACACACCTTCGGTAGACCTAGCACCTCTCACGAGTCCTTGGCCCTTCGCTCAGTGGGGCATTGACATCGTGGGACCTATGCCGCAAGCCAAGGGCATGAGGAAGTACTTACCGGTGGCAACCGATTATTTTACAAAGTGGATCGAGGCGGAACCACTCGCCAAGATCACAGAGCGCAACACCGAGCAGTTCATTTGGAGAAACATCATAACCAGGTTCGGGATCCCCTATGCCATCATATCAGACAATGGCACCCAGTTCCAAGACAAGTTCAAAGCCTTCTGTTCGACGTACAAGATCAAGAACTTCTACGCCTCAGTGAGCTACCCACAGTGCAACGGGCAAGCAGAAGCCTCCAACAAGACCATTCTGGATGGCATCAAGAAGAGACTAGACAAAGCCAAGGGAAGATGGGTTGATGAGCTGCCCCTTATCTTATGGGCCTACCGCACAATGCCCAGGAGATCTACAGGCGAGACCCCTTTCTCTCTCGCATACGGCACAGAAGCGGTCATCCCTTTGGAGGTGGGTATCCCGACCATCCGTACTAACTTGGTAAAACAAGGGGGAAATGACATAGCCTTAGCCGTGCAGTTGGAACTCGCGGAAGAGAAAAGGGAGAGAGCTTTGGTCAAGTTAGCTTTCTACCAAGAACAACTGGCCAAATTCCACAACAGAAAAGTTCATCCTAGGGAATTCGGAGTTGGTGACTTGGTCTTGAGGAAGGTATTTGGCAACACCAAAGACCCAGCAGATGGAAAACTGGGGCCAAACTGGGAAGGACCCTACAAGGTGGTCGGCAAAGCTGGCCAAGGTGCTTATCGTCTAACAGATCTGGACGGCGGGAAAGTGCCGCGCTCCTGGAACGTCTCCAACCTAAAGAAGTATTTTCAGTAGTTCTCTTTCACTATCTTGGACTATTGTATCAGAAAACCATCATTAAAAGTTTCCCATTTTTCAAGACTCTAGTATTCAGCTTTTTTTGCAGCCTAGTTGGAGTAAGGAAGCAGATGCCCGTAAAGCCTCCACTTCCTTACTAGGGGGCAATGGTCCTGAGTAGAGAATACTTGGATAGTTGTCCCGAGATCAAAACCTTGTACGAGCCAATGCTCCAAGGAATTGATCTCAAAACCAGTAAATGGTCAATGATCCTAAGTAGAGAATACTCGGATAGTTGTCCCGAGATCGAAACCTTGTAGGAGCCAATGCTCCAAGGAATTGATCTCAAAACTAGTAAATGGTCAATGATCCTGAGTAGAGAATACTCGGATAGTTGTCCCGAGATCGAAACCATGTAGGAGCCAATGCTCCAAGGAATTGATCTCAAAACCAGCAAATGGTCAAACAGTCCCGATCAGAGAATGCTCAGGACAGCTGTCCCGAGAACAATACCTTACAGGGAGCCAAAGCTCCAAGGAATTGATCTCAAAACCAGCAAACGGTCAACAGTCCCGAGCAGAGAATGCTTGGGATAGTTGTCCCAAGATCAATACCTTACAGGGAATAGAGGTCCCAAGAAAATGATCTAGAAACAAGTAAATGGTTCAGTCCGGAGCAGGAGATGCTCGGGACATGTGCCAGCTAGTGCGGCTGAACCGAGTAAAATCCTTAAGGGAGTTGTTGGACTCCAAGGATGCTTAGCCGCATTACAAGTCAAAAGACACCCAAAAGAAAAAAGTCAAAGCAAATAGAGCAAGTCACCGAGAGAGAAAAGCAGCATTGTATTACAAAAAAGACACTACTAAAAGTTTAGTACAGTTATAGCAAAGGAAATAAAACAGCAAACAAGAAAATAGAAAAAGTAAAAGAGCCTAGGCCTGCTCCTTGGCATCCTTTTCCAGCTCTTATCCCCCGGGAGTCTGCTCCACCAAGCCAGCGGCCGGGGTATCAGGAATGTTGACCTGAAAAGTCGAGGTGGATGGGGGGACGGTAGTTGTAGAGACTGAGTCCCCATCAGCTGCAATCGGAGACAGCGCGTCGCTGGGAGCAGCCGGAGGATCCTCCTTCCATAGTGGAGAGTCTGCTGGAGTACCGCAAGCTTCCAAGGCCTGGTTCCAGATCTCGGCAAAAAAGATGCTCTTGACCTCTGGAAGATATTCTTCAAAGGAGCGCACATAGTCGGCCCTGGAATCAGCAACACCCTTCTCATATGCTGCTGTGTGGCCCTCTTGGATCTCCTTACGAGCTTTTTCAAGCTCGATGTTGCTCTCCCTTAGCTTCTTATCCAGGGCCTCCCTCTCAGCCTCAAAGATCTTCCTGGCAAGCTCAAATGCTTTGGTGTTGGAGTCCAGCTCTGAGCGGACAGTTGCCAGAGCTTTTGCCTTATCGGACTCAGCCCTCTCCAGCAGGCCCTTCAGTCTGGCCACCTCAGCTTTGGAGGTCTCAGCCTCGTTGCGGGTCGCCACCAGCTCCCTCTTGTCGTCCTCGCGCTTCTTCCTCAGGTCCGTCACGACGTCACAAGCAGCCTTCAGCTTGTCCTGCACCTTGGTCAGCTCGGCTTGGTGGGGGACAATCCGCGAGTCAAGCTCGGAAGCGCACTGGAGGGACTGATCAGAGAAAAAGTGTAAGAAAGAAAGTCAACACAGGAAAAGGAAGACAGAAGTAAGAAGTAACGGTTTGAGAGATTTACCTTGATCGCGTACACCAGGATGCGGCGGGATAGCTCCGCCGAAGATTTCTTCCGCTCATCGATCATGTCAGCGGGCAGCAAAAGTGCGCGGCTAAGCCCGCGAGCAGTAGTCCCGTCAAAAACCTTGGCGCCTATGGGATAGGAGTCCCATCATCCTTCAGAATCGCGAGCGCCCATATCCCCGCAGAACTCCTAGCAGCATCACCAGCAGCCGCATGCTACTCGGCCGTAACAGGCCCCACACCCCTCAGCCTTTTGGAAGCCTCAGGGTCCACTGGAGGATCTGCCGCGCGCTTTGGAGCAGTAGCCGGGGGCAGATCACCTGTTGTCTGGACCACAGGTAGAGGCTGGGGGGCAATGGGGGGAATTACCCCAGTCGTAGCTTGCAACACTGCCGCTTCACCACCAGTTTGGGCTGTCGCCGGCGGAGGGGTAAGTGAGCGTCCCCTCAAAGTCCTGCCCCCAGCACGGGCCCTCCTAGCGATCTCGGCAAGAGGATAAGCAGACATGTCGCCTCTGTCGCCTACCAGCGGAGGTTGATCCTCCCAGTCACGCAACAACTGACTCTGGTCGAGTTCGATCCCGCGCGGCTCCTGCGAAGATGTGCCCTCAACAAAAGGATCTACAACAGATTTTGGAACTACCTCCCACCGATCAATAATGGCGACCTCGTCGCTCTCAGTACTCTCCCCAGCAGTCGCAGCAGCAGAACCTTCAGTGCTGCCTTCTCCTTCCTCTTCCTCTTCCTCTTCCTCTTCCTCTTCCTCTTCCTTCTCTCTAATAGACGCCCGTGCAGGTGAAGCGGATGCAACAGGGATGACAGGCAGAGGGGGAAGTCCAAATTCCGCAGGTCGACGTCTGCCGCGGTACCCCCTGTAGTGCGGGGTATAGCCCAGAAGTTTGTCGACCGCCCGGTCAATCAGTATCCCCGACGGATCTGTAAAGCGAATGGCCTTCTCGACCTCTCTTTGTCGGTAGCGGGGATTGCGCAGTGAATCACGGTTGACGTGGGGATCTGCGGGAAAAGCAGTAGCAAAACAGTTAGTGAAAGTAGCGAAGAAGAGTAACGAAAAGAATGAAAAGCGAGAGATAGAGTACTGACGAGGTTCCCCGTCTCTGCGAGGGACTGGATAATCCCTACTCGAGCCTGGGGCGAACTCCCAGTTCCCAGTGACGATCAAGTAGTCATCATCATCCCCCTTTGCGGAGTCAGGGAGCCAATCGACCAGCTTCACCCTATCTGTGCGGTGCTTCAGGTAATGCGTAACAACTTCGCCGCGAGTCTTGCCGACGGTGTAGTTGTGCAAGATCTCATTGATGTTCATCCTTGAACCCGTAATTTGGTTCAAGGCAGCGACGCCCATCACACAGCGAACTGTGTTGGCAGCCACTTGCATCAGCGTGAGGTTAAGATAAGAAAGGAAATGGCGGAGCA
>NMUG010010438.1:0-10954 GCA_002855965.1 Monotropa hypopitys
ATCTGTTGCAACTATTTTCTGGTGATCGACGACCATCATCACCATCTGTCTCCTTTTCCATCGCAGTCCATCTCCCTTGCCATCTTTGGATCTGCCATCAACGCCCTCGTCGCAACTCACTGGAGCCCTGTGTGGCTCAGGCGACCTCCATCTCTGAGGAAACTAGGCTCAAGACTGATTATCCATTTTCGACCACTTCATCAGTATTTTTTGTCTCTCCTCAGTCACCACTGATTCCTACACCATCTGCTCTATCTGCACGGACTCTTCCTTTCCCTCGTACCGGTCTTCAGTCTGATGAGTGTGTCTTCTGTCACAAGAAAGGTTACAAGAAGAAAAACTATCCTAAGAAGGTACGTCAAGGATCGTCTCAGACATCTTTGGGATCTTTTTGTCCGCTTGCAGCTCTAGCGACCGCATCTGAAAGCACTTCTGAGATAGATGATATTCGCGCTCAACTATCTCAGCTTCAGCAGATGGTGACTTCCTCTTCCATGTCTGCTCCACCTACAACAATGACCTTAGGATTCTCATGTTTGCTTGGTTCTCTGTGAGGTATCTCTACCACTATTTGGATTCTAGATTCTGGTATCTTGTTTCATATCACACCTCATTTGCCTCTACTGTAGAATTGTATCCCTTCATCTTCTCCTATCACTATACGTACAGACAATGGTTCTCCCTTGTATGTTGTATCTATTGGACCTATTCCTATGACTTTATCCTCGGTTGTGTCACTCTCACATGTTCTTTATGTTTCTCAATTATATGTTAATCGTTTATCTATTAGTCAGTTGGATCCTTCAGGGTTTGACATTTTTTCTTCTTCTGTATGTCGTATGCAGGATCGGAAGTCTGCGAAGCAAATTAGGACAGGCATGGGGTTGGTGATCTTTACGTGGTGGAGAGCTTACATATCGACACTTTCTCTGCTCCAACAGCTTTATCCTCATTTCATTTAGATAACTCTCCTAGTCCTTTTTCTTTGGTATGCTAGGTTAGGATATTTGTCAATTGATCGCTTACGATCCTTATCTCAGTTTGGTGTTTTGGATAAAATGACTTCTACTGATATTTCTGAGTGTCAAGGTTGTAAACTTGCAAAGATGAATGTTGTACCATTTAATAAAAGTAATTCCATATCCACTTCTCCCTTTTCTCTAGTTCATACTGATGTCTGAGGACCATCCCCTGTTATTTCAAAAGGTGGCTTAACATATTATGTTTCTTTCGTTGATGATTATTCTCGATTCATGTGGGTTTACCTTATAAAACATAAATCTGATTTCTATGAGATTTATCGGTCTTTCGGTCCATGGTGACTACTCAGTTTCTTCTACAATTGAAATTTTGCAATCTGATCTGGGTAGAAAGTATACAAAAGGTGTCTTTATTACTTGTCATCTCTAGATACAATACATCAGCCCTTTTGTAGAGACACGCATGCTCAAAATGGTCGTGCTGAATGTAAGCATCGCCATCTTCTTGAGACTGCAAGATCCCTTCTTCTCTCTGTCTCTGTTCCCAGTTGTTTTGGGAGTGAAGCAGTGCTCACTATTGCATTTTTTATCAATCGAATGCCCACTCCACTTCTGTCTAGCAAAACCCTTTATGAGGTACTCTTTTCTAACACCCACAATTACTCGCTTCTTCAAGTTCTCCTTCCCCTTAACAAGCTCGTACTAAACCTAGTGCTCAATCTACTCTGTGTTTTTTTGGACTATAGCACCACTCAAAAGAGCTATCGTTGTTATAATCTTGTGTTTCAGTATCTCTCTGTCTCTCGGCACGTATTCTTCTTTGAGTGTCTTCCCTATTATCATCTTCCCTCTGCTTCTTCATCGGTCTCTAAACAAGAATTACTATCGATTGATCCCTTTCCTAATGAGATCACCTGTGACGAGTACATATCTACTATTCCTCATGATCCTATACCTATTTCAGATGCATCCTCTCCCGCTACTCCTTCTCGTGCTCCCCTTTTCGTCTACTCACGATGGCGACCCTCAGTACCACTAACCCCTCTTTTCGCCCTCTTCTGCCTCTGTGGATTCTGATCCTGCTCCTCGCCGCTACCCACTTCGTGATAGGCGCCTTGTGAAAATGTTGGATTTTTCTAACACTTGTTTTTCAGTTTCTCAATATACTGCTTTGTCTTACATACATTCTTATTCTGGTCATCGGTCTTATAAGGAGGCCTGTCATGATCCTAGATAGGTCATTGCTATAGAAGAAGAGCTTTCTACTCTTGCGAGGACTTCTATATGAAAGATGGTACCTTGGTACCTTACCCTGCAGACAAAAACATTATTGGTTGTAAATGGGTATATAAAAATAAAACTCATTTTGATGGGACATTAGATCGCTATAAGGCTCGTCTTGCAGCTAAAGGTTTTTCTCAGGAGTATGGTATTGACTATAAAGAGACTTTTGCACCAATTGCCAAAATGACCTCTCCGGACTCTGATTTCTGTTGTTGCTACTCGTTATTGGTCTCTGTATCAGATGGATGTTTAAAATGTTTTTATCAATGGCTGGCTGACTGGAGATGTTTATATGTGTCCCCCTTCTGACTTATCTCATTCTTCTGGGTATGTTTGTCGAGCTTTGTATGGTCATAAATAGGCCCTTCGGGATTGGTATGATCGCTTCCAAGGCGGTGTGACTCAACTTGGATTCTTCCCCAGTGCTCATGATTCGATGTTGTTTTTTCTTCGCACCACCAATGAACTTATCTTACTTCTCTACGTGGATGATATGATCATCACCAGATCTGATCTTGCTACTATTGCTTATGTCAAACAACACTTGTTTGATACATTCGAGATAACAGACTTGGATCATTTGCGTTATTCTTTTGATATTGAAGTTGCATAGTCTCCAAAATGTTATTTCTTGTCTCAAGCTAAGTATGCTAATGAGATCCTTCATCGTGCTCGTCTCAGTCACTCCGAGACATCTTCTATATCAATTGAACTCCATGTCGAATTTGCCCCGATTGGTGGGGAACCTTTAAATGATCCCACTCGTTATCAGGAACTTGTTGACTGCTTGATTTATCTAAATATGACTCGTCCAGATCTGACTTATGTAATACATGTTGTGAGCAGGTTTATTTTCACCCCACGATCTACTTATTGGGCTGCTTTACTGTGTATCCTGCAATATGTTCGAGGTACGATATTTCAGTATATTCTTTTGTCTTCCACTTCTTTATTAGAGTTGCAAGCTTATGCCAACGTCGACGGGCTAGTGATATGATGGACAGCAAGTCCATCTCGGGTATTTGTATTTTACTTGGGGATTCTCTCATTTCTTGGAGTATAAATAAACAACCTGTTATTGCTCGCTCTACTGTTGAGGTTGAATACCATGCTAAGGCTCAGGCTACCGCTGAGATTATTTGGTTTCGTTGACTCTTTTCTGATTTGGATGTTCTTCAGTCTTCTTCTACATCTCTCTACTGTGACAATCATAGTGCTATTCAGATTGTTCATAATACTGTTTTCCATGAGCGCACCAAGCATATTGAGATCATTTGTCACCTAACTCGTCACCGTCTTAAAGCTGACACTATATCTCTACCTTTCGTTCCATACCCTCTTCAGCTTGCTGATTTCTTTACGAATACTCACATTGCTACTCATTTCCAGTTCTTGTTGGACCTCTCAATGATTTCCATGCAATCATCATGAGTTTGAGAGAGTGTGAGAATATTCATTATATTATTAAAGATAGTTAATACATCTTTAGAATATATATTGTGAATATTCTGTTTCTATGTTAGGAGTCCTGTAAATATGTAATTGATGACTTTGATTTTGCTTTCCTTTGTTTATTATTTCCTAAGTAGGCTTCGTGTAATCCTACATATTTGTGCACACTTCTTTGTATTATCCAACTGTCATGCCCCGTACCAATAAGACGTCATAATAAACCTTATATGATACGTAACACAACATTGATTAACCCAAATCTCAACATCTACTCATTGATTATTTCAGATTACACAACACTTTCTCATAATAAAACCATTCCAGATTTGTTTGTAATATAAACAACACAAGTGACTTAGAAATATTCCATTTCCATACAACCTTTTCCTTCAACTTCTAATTACAAGTTATCATTACAACTACATTACTCCATGTTTTTCTCAAACACTATTACAACTTCTATACTTTACTAATATAAACAAAAAGGGTCGATTCACTTATAATCCTCTGGACTTCCTAAAGCCTAGACTTGTAGTGCACCGAATCAACGATATAGAAACCCAAGAGTCCCAAGAGTTCAACAATAATTGTGGCTAGATTTACAAGTAAAAAATGAAAAACAAGAAATTCAGGAGTTGGTTAGTTACAGGAAATGTATATCGAATAACAGGATAAAGTCCAGCAAATATGGAATGAAAGTGCAATACTAAACTCTATCTTTTCATTTTCACAATTACTGGCATTCATTGTCTTTTCTTTATTAAGGGCATCACTCGTCATTCGATGGTTACTCAACAAATGTTATGTCACATTGGGCTTACCGGAGTCTAACCATATACGACTCCATCTAGCAAATGCATCCACTTGCAAAGAACATTAACATTCAATAAACACAGTCTCGATGACCAGCAGTCTCAATGACCAGAATCTTTTATTTTATTTCAGTCTCGATGACCATCTTCCTTTATTCCTTAAACTCAACGTCTACAATGATTTCATTTGTTTTCAATGTCCAAGGAATTCATAAGTGAAAACTCTAATCATGCTCGTCTAAAACTCACATAAGGAATAACTTGAATAACAACACATATAACAAGTTAAGTGATATATCAAAACATGTAATTAACGAACTCACCGAAGTAGTTTACCGAATTAGCCTTGCTTTTCAAAAAATTTATGTGTGGTGGCTTCCTTTCCTGAAATCATTCTAAATCAATTAGAAATGATAATAATTTTTTAAGTTCCAAACTTATTTTTCTTACTTTAAAATCTTTTTAATAACCTTAAGGTTTGTTTTTAATGTTTTGATAACCCTTTTGTTTTGATCTTATATTGATTCTTATTCCCGTTAGGTACACTTAGGATTACCCCTCCAAAGTTAGGTTTTTCTTCCATTTGACTGGTATCGGACCAGTATACCACCCGATATACTGGCTGGTATGCCGATAAGATTATTCTCAAGAAAATTTGCCAAGACAAATTAATAACTAGCCGGTATGGAATCGGTGTGTCGGACGGTATACCGCCCGGTATAACGGTCTGCTACCGGTTCATGGTGTTCTTGTTGTTTTGCCCAAAAATGCTGCGGAAATAGTTATAAAATTTGTCCAAAACCTTGATTTTTGATAGAAAACCCTATGTAGTAACCAACCCTAACCTTATAGTATCAAAATTAACACAAAAAAACATTTTAAAACATGGCTTAATTCATACCTCAAAAACAAACTTCTCAAGTTTCATAAAAATTGGTTTTCAAGGTTCAAACTCTTAAAACCTTGGTTAAAATCACTATTTCCAAACTAGAAATCAAGAGCAACTTACCCCTTTTGTTAGGAATGATCCTTGTTGATGATCTTCTTCAAAGTTTTCCTCATAGTTTCTTCTGCTTTTTTCCCTCATTTCTCTCCTCCGTAGAACTAGTCCAAGAGGTGACAAATTCTATCTCACTATGCTCAAATCTTATCTCTTAGGAAAATAATTCCCTACATCTCTCCCCATCTCTAGACCATATGTTCCTTAGGAAATTATATTATACTTCTGCCTCCACCATATGACAATATACCTAGAGCAATTTTTCCCAATTGTGCACTTCTACTCCATTTTAAAGAATTCGCACACTTTAGTCTAACTTTCTTCAACTCGTCTAATTTTAACACACCAATACTATTATTTCATTTTTAACAAGTCAAAGATATTATTTCATATTTCTAAATTTTATTCTTATGAAATATTAAACTTTTCCCTAATTCCATTTCTAATATATATAACATAATAAATTTTAAATGGGTATTACAATAACATTCAATACATTATTCCAATTTCCTCCTAAAATGTTTCAGGAGAATGGTTGTATGTTAGGTAGCTGACAGCCAACACGTAAAAAATTGTGTTTATGCTAGATCCACATGACATGAATCTGAATATGAAAAGGAGTAATGTTAGGGTGTTCCCTTCAAGCGTCACATTCTGGTTGCCCGGGGTGTTCCGAAAAAATTGCAAAAGGCGTGACAACTGTCTCGGAGTGCTTCGAAAAATTTGCTAGAGATGTCGCATCAATGATTGATGTGGTGAGAAATGAGCATGGGTTCTCGTGTCTAGTTGGACGAGCGGGATTAAAGAAGTTAGCTCAAGTTCATAAGTTTAGACTCGCTAGCTGGAATATAGGATCGTTGACAGGTAAAAACTTAGAGGTTGTTGATTGTATGATTAGGAGGTGAATTAGCATAGCTTGCCTACAAGAAACTAAGTGGATTGGACAAAAGCTAAGAAAATACAGAAGACCGGATATAAGCTTTATTACAGTAGAAATGGCATACATAGGAATGGGGTGGGAGTAGTTGTAGTTAAACACATTACGGAATCCGTAGTCACGGTCACAAGAAAAGGAGAGAGGATTATCTCAGTGAAGCTTGTTATCGAAAAGACGATAGTTAATGTTATTAGTGTCTATGCACCCCAAATTGACTTGAATGACAATTTTGGGATCAAATGCATGAGGTGGTGCAAGGGATACTTTTGGGAGAGAAAATATTTATAGTCAACGATTTCAATGGACATGTATGCAATATTAGGTATGCCCTCTCTAATGCCTTCCAACTTTGACTTTGGGGCATGATGCCACGACATAACGTTCCTTAAGTTCCTCGATTTTTGGAGGTATAAGGGGGCTGCTATTTTAGCGGTAAAATTTTCCAAGAGCGGACATTTTGTGTATACATTGTCAAAGGTTTAAATATGTCTACAGTCTTCCCTCACTCATACCCACATCAATTGGGGATTATATGGATAATGTTATTGTTGTTTATGTAGGCAATGTTAGGCAAGTATAAGAAGCACTACATAGTGGTTTTGGCTTTGGCTCCCAAAATGAAGCTCGAAAGCTTTTGATTTTAGAATTATGAACACCTTCTTTAAGAAGAGAGATGAACACGTAATCACCTTTAAGAGTGGATCTAATAAGTGTCAAATAGATTATTTTCTAATCAGAGGCGCACATCGCTTAGAATGTAAGGACTGTAATTTTATCCCTATAGAATGCTTAACATCACAGCATATTTAGATATTTGCTTGAAAGGTTAACAAGGAATGACAAAAGAGACTAGAAACTCGTGAATTAAATGGTGAAGTCCATGAGGGAAGAACATAGAATTGTTTAGGGACAATATGTTAAAATAAGCAAGATGGAATTTAGAAGACAATGGTGAGGAGGTGTGGAATGCAATGACATATTCTATTAGAAATATTGCAAGAAGTCCTTGGAGAGTCATACAAGTGAGGCCCTATTTCAAAAGAGACGTGGCAGTGGACTAACGAGTTCCAAGCCATAATTACATTTAAAACGCTTTATAAAGTGGTAGAAGGACAGAAATGAACAATTTTAAGACCTATAAACAAGCTTGCAAGGAGCTAAGAAAGACGTGGGGAAGCTAAGATGAGATCGCTAAAGGAATTTTATACTAAACTAGATATTGAGGATGGGAAGAAAAATATCTATAAAGTTTCCAAATGGAGAGAAGAAAACAAGATATTTATCTCAAGTTAAGTGCATAAATGACGATGATTCTAGGATATCAGTAAAAGATTATGAGATTAAGGAATGGTGGAAGAATTACTTTGAAAAACTATTGAACGAGTGACATGAGGACAACCTAAACGATGAGGACTTAAGTACTTCTGGTGGAAGCATAGTTTTTTGGGGCGCGAGTCGTAACGAGGCGCAAAGGGTCCGGTGGGGTCTAGGCGCGAGGCCCAGGGCGAGGCGCGCGCCTTATCGACGCGAGGCGCAATAAGGCATAAAAAATAAAAAAATTAGTATACGCCAATATTTTTAATTATAAATACCAAAACAATAAACAAAATGCCAAAAATGCAACAATAGCCCAAAAAATAGAAATAAAACCACTTCAAAGTTCACATTCAAGTATCACATAAAGAGAACAACAAACTAATCGTTATCATCAAAGTCAACAGAAACAAGATCAACATCTTCTGCCCCAAGGATTAGAGATTGACCCTTGACTACTTACCACTGATTTACTTCTACCCCAAGGATTCATCTCCGGAATATCACCTTCTTCATCGCCCCCTAAAACATCGTCGTCAATATCCGGCATCATATGTAGTTGCTCTTTCATTGATTTTTTCTGCAACATGAAATCTCTAATTTCTTGTTGGACTTCGGGAGGACATCTCAGACAAGATGTGACATTCCGAAAACCGCCAGCAAGGTGTTGTTTCACCCGATAAACACCAGCATTGCTTATCTTATCACAGAAACGACACTTGAACCTATCCCTATTGGAGGGATCAACCAAGTCAGCGTATTTCCATGCCGGATCATTTCTTACTCTTTGGCTCGACATGTGTGTAAACCTACATATTCACACAACAATTACAAAATTTCAATAATTTAAGCGCACATTTACAAATTACAACATAGTTAGACATCCCAATAAAATTGAATCAACACATACAACCTTTGTTGTTTTACTCACTGTTTTACAACAATTTTTTTTAAAGAAAACAACACAACCTTTGTTGTTTAATAAGACATGCCAGAAATGTATAAAACTTAAAATTTCCAACAAAAAAAACATAAATCTTAATCATTACAAAGAAGAAATTGGAGAATGGTAATTGTATAAAACTTAATCTTCCACAGTGCACCTAAAATCAGAACCACACATACTTACAAAAACGTATTGGAGAGAGAGAGAGAGAGAGAGAGGAGAGAATACCGTAAGGGAGAAGCGAAGTACCGTGAGGGAGGGAGAGAGTCCAGAGAGTACAGGGAGGCAAAGCAAAGCGTGAGGGAGGGACTGAGAATGAGAGCCGAGAGAGAAATTCAATTCAGATTAGGGTTTCTCCTAAAAACGAAACAGGTGCGCGCCTCAGTGCCTCAGCGTACCTCAGCGCCTCCACGGTGCCTCTTCTACATCGCCTCGCCTGAGGCCTGCCGTGGCCCTGCAATCGCGCCCCGCGCCTAGGCGCGCCTTTTAAAACTATGGGTGGAAGGGGGAGACAAGAATATATGTCTTGTCGTAGAGTACAAAAGTCGAAAATGGAAAATGCATTGACCAAGATGAAATTGGGCTTTAGGACTGAATGGTATTCTTATTGAGGTTTAGAAGAGCCTTGGGGATATTGGAATGTTGTGGCTGACGAAGTTGTTCAATGAGATTATTCTATCCAGAAAGATGCATGATGAGTGGAGAAGGAGCACACTAGTACCCATATATAAGAATAAAGGAGATACCAAGTTGCAATAGTTATAAACCAAACCAAACCAAACCAAATTGAGCCTTGAATACCAATTAATTGGGGTCGGCTAGATGAATCCTTTTTTCAATGCATTATGTCGATTGCATCGTGTTCCATTATATCTAATAAATTGATAAGTCAAACAATAAAGTTGTAGGAAATAGTTATTGAACATCGTCTAAGTATGATGACAAATGTATCAGAGAATCAGATTGTGTTTATGCCTGAAAGATCAACAATAAAAGCAATATACTTGTTGAGAAGAGTAGTCGAAAAGTATAGAGAGAAAAAAGAAGGATATTCACATGGTTTTTATAGACTTAGAAAAAGCCTACAATACGGTGTCTCGAGACGTTATAGTGTGGGTTTTGGAGAGGAAGAGGGTGACAAAAGAGTATATTGGTGTGATTAAGGACGTGTATGATGGTGTGGTCACTACCATTAGATCCCTAGTAGGAGAAACAAGCACATTTCCAATCATATTATAAAACTGCATCAAGGATCTGCTTTGAGCCCCTACCTATTTGCCATAGTTATGGATGAATTGACTAGATGCGCTCAGGATAGTGTACCATGGTGTATTATGTTTGCGGATGATATTGTCTTAGTAGATGAAACATCCAACGACATTAATGCTAAGCTGAAAACCTGGAGACAAGCATTGGAGTCAAAGAGTTTTAAGATCAGTGGGAGTAAAATATAGTACATAAAATGTAAGTTTAGTGGCACCTGAAATATTAGTGTTGACAAAGTAACCCTCTAAAATCAAGAGTTACAAAGAAGCGAGTGTCTTAAATACATAGGCTCAATTGTTAGTAAGGATAGAGAGATTGCGGAGGATATAACACATAGAATACAAGTCGCATGGATGCAGTGGCGAAATGCTTCAGAAGTTTTGTGCGACCGCGTGATACCCAAAAAGTTGAAGGAAAAATTCTACTGTGCTATAAGGTCATCCATGTTATATAGCATAGAGTATTGAACAATTAAGAAACAACATTCAAGTAAGATGAATGTGGCCGAAATGAGAATATTGATGTGGATGTGCGGTAAGACTCTACGAGATAGAGTTAGGAATGAAAACATACATGCTATGTTAGGTGTGACACCAATAGAAGACAATATATGAGAAAATAGATTAAAGTGATTTGGACGTGTCTGTCGTAAATCGAACAATGCAGTAGTTAGAAGGAGTGTCTTAATTTTGGAAAATGGTACTTAGGGGAGGGGGAGACCAAAAATGGCTTTAAAAGTTGTAATTAGAAGGAATCTAGTTTTTTTGCATATTACTGTATACAATACTCTTGACAGAACTCTATGAAAAAACAAATGCATGTAGCTGACCCCAATTAATTAGGACTTAAGACTCTGTTTGGTTTGGTTTAGAAATTCAATTGTTAGAGAGAATTGAAAATGAAAGAATTCAAGATTTTAAAAAAAATGCTGTCTAGTTCTGTCTTCAAATTTTTGAAACAAAA
>NMUG010010439.1:0-10952 GCA_002855965.1 Monotropa hypopitys
AACAATATGATTCAAGGCATTCTTTGCATGAATATACCACTTACGAGTCTCATTTGTCCTAATATTTGTACCTAGTCCATGTCCGTTCTTGTTCAAACCATAGGAAATCGGATGAATGGAGGATCTTGGGAGAAAAATGTGAATTACAATAGTTTAGGAAGTTGATATTTCTGATGGAGTAGGTTGGGAACAGAAAAGTGGAGAAGAAGAATGAAATGGGAACAAAATTTGCTCTCTGGTTTTTTGGGCAGTTTTCTGAAAACAGGGGCTTGTACCGGTCCACTAAACCGTCGTGGACCGGTCCTTTGAAGAAAATTTTTGACAGATTTTGGGCAGTAAGGTTTCAAACAGAAATCACAGCAGCTTGTACCGGTCCACTGAACCGTCGTGGACCGGTCCAAGCATTCAAATCCAGAAAAAAAAATATAGGGCCCGACTCTAATTTTTTTGCCCTACACTATCTCTTTCTCCTCCCTGCGGCTGCTACTCTCAAAACCCCCGAAAATCCCCAAATCTCCACCATCTCTCCCTCCCTCAAAGATCAATCGCCACCATCTCTCCCTCTCTCAAAGATCAAAGCTCTTTCTCTCCCTCTCTACCTCACAACTACACAAACCCGTCACTACCAAATTTTCACCTCACCAAAGCTTGAGTGGACAACAATGGCTCCAAAGCTACAAATCCAAAATTTTCTGGAACAAGGTAACCTCTCACCCGTGTCTCTCTTGTATCCATTGTTAGGGGTTATTGTCGTGCTCTCGATTGTTGTTGGGTTAATGGCGCGAGGAAAAGGGGTAGCAAAACCCAAAACACTTGACAAGGGCAAAGGGGTCGCGACTAGTTCTAGTCGTCAACCCGAGGAGTTTGAATTTGATGAAGAGTAGAGCGAGAATGAAAGTGATGAGCAAAGGAAGAAGCGAAAAAATGACACGGAGGCGAATCGCCTTCGCGAACAAAAAGCATGGGTCTCTAAATTAATCACCCGTAAATTCACATGCGAGCGACAACTCGATCGCGGTGATATGGGAGGACATGCTATTGTGGACACCGTTGTACACCAAGGTTTGCGTCATTTTTTCGTAAAGTTGAGGGGTATCGCCCATCGTTGGTTGTAGCTTTTTATGAGCATATGAATGTTTGTGACGATAATATCATTGACTCTACTATTGGAGGGGTGACCGTTACCGTAACTCCTGATGTTATTGCTCGTTATATGGATTATCCGTGCCCGGTTGCCAATGACATTACATTTCCAAAACCTACATGGAACCGGGACCTTGACCACATTGTCCAAACTATCACTGACGACCCTACACCTTTCAATGCCCACTCCCGCCGATATGTACAAGGGGGATTGAAAGAGTTATGCCGAATTGTAAACAAGCTCGTCAATTACAATTTGAGCCCATTTAGCAAAGAGAAGACCCCTTCCAAAGAAGATGGGGATCTTATCTATGTATTTGTGTCAAGGTGGGAAAGGGTGGACTGAGCGTTGTTTATTTGGAACCAGATGATGATTTTTTGGGAAAAAGGGGTAACCCTAAGCAATATCCCTTTTCCGATGATGGTTACAGCACTTTGTTTGCAAGCAGGGTGTAGAGAAAAGGCAAGAGAAAAGATGGTTCCCGGTATTCCCAGACCTATTACCTTATCATCCATTAATAAGAGCATCTCTTTGTCCAAGCCAGCGGATCCTGAAGAGGTTGGTGCTTCTAGGCCGGTTGCTCGTGGTCACATTGAGAGACAAGAACAATGGTTCAACATTGTTAGCAATCGCCAAGAGGCAATCATGCATGAACAACGGAACATCAATACGCGACTGACTAGGCAAGGAAAAAAGCAAGGGAAGTTGATGAAATTGGTGAGATGGCTCGTTGGTAAGGAGGAAGTTCGTTCTGGAGAGAGGTTTGTTGACTCCGATCCGGAGGTGGGTGCAGAAGAAGAAGATGCAGATTCAGGCTGATGTGTTTGGAGTTCTTATTAGTTGGCGTGTAGTAGTAGTAGTATTCTAGTATTTGGTATCTTTATCATGACATGGTTGATGGTTTTGAGTAGCCTATACTTTGGCTACATTTTTGGATGAAAAAGGTTGGTAGTGGCTTGGGTACTAGACCAAGCAAATGATTTGCCACTACCTATTTTGTGTTCCTTTTTATTGTCTACCATGTGTCGTTATATGTTGGAAGACCTCGATGATCTATGTTATTGTTTTAAAAATATTTGGCAAAGCATGTTTGTTTAATGATGTTATGGATAACGTCGTGTACTCTTGTCTTGATTTTCTTTAGTATGGTGCGTGCTTACTTGTTGCGTTTTCTATTTCGAAATTCGCATATTCTATCGCACTATTCCTGGGATATTTAGAATTTTTGTGGGATCATAGAGCGATACATGGATACCTCCGTAAGGTTGGAATCAAGGCTCACTACGTCGTATGTATCTAGTTAACCACGAATGTGACTAATTATAGTTATTCATGAGACTTCGATGCATGTATCTTAGCTTGAAATTAAGACACTTTAGTTAAACTTGCTACACGTGCGGGGGAAGGTAGTAGCATACATAGATACCCTTTGTTTTGTAATTACGAAAGAAATATGTTGCATAAATATGTCTCATTTCATTTTTTTGGTTGAACGAGGACATCCAACGTTCAAGTTGGGGAGTGTGATTGGCCTCTAATTTTGTAGTTTTAAGAGGCCAATTAGCGTCCTAATTTTGGTCTTCGACAATCAATAATATCTAAATTGTGGATAGTTTATGCTTTTGGTAGATTTTGTATAATTTCAGGAATTTGTGATATAATGGATAAATTGCTCTACGGAGATTCATGTCGACTTCAATGAGCCGGCCAAAGACATTGCACGGCACGGTGAAGCACCAAAGACGAGCCGGATGAGTTTTGGGCAAGTTGGAACGAGGCCAAAGCAAATTTTCTGCAAAAACTAGATTTTTACCAGCTTGTACCGGTCCACTGAACCGTCGTAGACCGGTCCTTACATTTGAAGTTTTGGCAACTCTCTGGAATTTGGCTCGGGGAAAAGAAGACCTTCAGGTTGTACCGGTCCACTGAACCGCCGTGGACCGGTCCAAGGATTTTTGATTTTTACAACTCTCTGGAAATTGGCCCGAGAAGAGGCAAGGCTTCAGCTTGTACCGGTCCACTGAACCGTCGTGGACCGGTCCAAAGCCTCAGATTTTGGATGAATTTCATGCAGAAGGTTTTGGAATCAGAGAAATTAGGTGTTGTACCGGTCCACTGAACCGTCGTGGACCGGTCCAAGGACAAAAATCTGCAATTTTATTTTCTGGTTTTTATGCGTTTATGGGCAATTTTGTCCACCTTTTTTGTAATATGTAAGGACATATAAATAGAGAATCCCGAAATTTGGGTCTCTCATGCTTCATTACACTTTAATTCAAGTAAGTTAATATCTAATTTTTAGGTTTTCTCTCTAACCTCTCTCTACCTCCCTTCCTCTCTTGGATGTTCCCCCTTTGATTTAGGTGTGCTATGCTTTGATTCAAGTTTTTTGTGCTTCTTTAAGTGTTGAGGTAAGTAGATGCTCTCTCTTCCCATATAGTTTTCCTTTCTAGTTGTTAACAAGTAATTTCTACAAGTTTTGGAGTTCATCGTTTGGAAAATTACTAAGGTTAAATCTTGTTCCTAAGCTTGTCTTCACCATTAATATTTAAGAAAATCATATAGCTGTTAAGTAGTTTTTCATGACTTATCTAGGAAGAATTCTTGTAATTAGTTGTAATTTGATTATGTGTGAGTAGTGATAGGTAGAGTCTTAGTTATAGGTTAGTTATTGGTTTAAGATTAATTATGAACTTCTATTTTGTAGGATATAATTTTGGTGGAATTTGGAAAACAACTTAATGTTTGTTCAAAGCTTAGGGTTGTTAATCTCCTTGTTCATGTGTCGACAAGTTAAATTGGCACACATGATGCTTTGAGCGATATCATTCTAGGTGTTTGATAAATTGTCGCAAAGAAGTCGTTTTCCTAATAAAGCCTAAATTCTATCCTCTTTAAATACTAATAGAATTATCTTCCAAACGATGGCCTGGACTTGGTCTAGTTTGCGTAAATAAAGTTCATGATGATCTTAAGTCAATACTAATTTATAACTATAGACTTGACCTTCGTTTAATTCGAAGTCTTTTAAATTAACGTGACAGTAATTTAGGAAACCAATCCAAAGTTAAAGGCTAGCGTCTTACCGCTAAACCATCTTAATAATTAAACTCGAAACTTAACAACTAAATATCGTTCTCTGTGGATATGATCTCGTACTTACCGGGTATTATGCTAGCTACGACATAGCCCTACGCTTGGGGTTTTTGTTGTCAACCAAACGGTACTTCCGGAGCAAAGCATCCAACGGTGTCAACTCTTCCAAGACATGACCCAAGACTCATATGGGCAATTTATCGAACACTTGGTGCGCCTAAGTTCACACACACACATAAACCGAAAGTATTGCATATACCTAGCGGAGTTGATTCAAGAACTGACGCAGACTACCGACGGTCATCTGAATCTGTTATCGCCGCCGTTGTACAATCGCAGTCGCCGTCTGCATTGCTTACTGCTGTGCGCCGCTACTGTGCCACCGACTTAGCTACACATCAGCCACCTATGTTCACCACATCAACCATCGAGCCACCACTGCACCACCATTGCACCACTGCGCCACCAGCGACTGTGCCGCTGCCGCTCTACTCCTTTCGCGTGACCCACTACGCCACCGCACCACCACCACGGCTCTCCACTGTTGTCCCTCCTCCCACCTGTGCCGTGCCACCACTAGCACCGCACTTTTCCGCCAGCCACCTCCTCTCTTCTCCTCTCTCGCACACGAACATCCACCACCAGTGACCGTGCCGCCACCAGCCGCGTCTCCTCCTCTCTCTGCCTCTCTCTATGTAGTGCGGATATGGGGGAGGGGATGTGCATCGGGGAATGGGGGGTTACGGGAGGACTGGGTAGGGTTTAGGATATTTTGTTTCTCTTTTTTGTTTTATTTATATTAATTATTAATAATAATATCCTTATTATTAATATTTTTATTTTATTTTTATTATGGATAATAACATTATTGTTATGATTATCATCTAAATAAAAGAGGGGCTCCAAGATAAAATCTTAAATCGTCGAATTTAATTTTTACGGACCACGGAAAACTGAGTCGTGACATCCATCAAGGTGGAACTACTTAATTACAGAATTGCTTCACTTGAGGAGACTGAGAACAGAGAAGAACTCATGGCTGAGATGGACTTGATTGAGGAGAAGAGGAACGGGGTAGCAGCAAAGGTTGCTATTTATCAGCAAAGAATGGCGAAATATCATAACTCCAAGGTTCAACCTAGAACATTTCAGCCCGGAGACTTGGTGTTAAGGCAAACTGACCCCACATGAAAGAAGGTGAAGCAGCTCCAACCCAATTAGGAAGGACCATACCAAATACTCCGACACTCCAAGGCAGGGGCATATCGGCTTGTGACCTTGAATGGGAAGGAGTTGCCAAACCCTTGGAATGCAGAGCATTTGAAGAAATATTACAGGTAGAGTTGATTTTTATTAATGTTCACTTCAGAGTAGAGCTGATTTTTATTAATGTTCAATTCAAACAAGGATCAATTTTTGAACGATAATTATAATAGCCGCTTCATTTTGATGTGTTAATGCACTACATTAGTGTTGGATTCAAGACGAATATAAATTTTCTTTGTTTTCCATCCATCAATTTCGTAAGTATTGTTCTACAGAAATAGCTCAGCTACGTGCTAAGGCATGAGCTCAACATCATGCTAAGGCATGACGAAAATTGCTAAGGCACAACTGAGCTCAGTACTAAGATATAGCTCAGCATCATGCTAAGACATGTCAAACATTGCTAAGGCTAATAGTGCTAAGGCACAATTGAGCTCAGTACTAAGGTGCAGCTCAGCATCATGCTAAGACATGACAAAATTTTCTAAGGCAAGTAGTGCTAAGACACGACTGAGCTCAGTACTAAGGTGTAGCTCAGCATCATGCTAAGGCATGACAAAAATCGCTAAGGCACAACTGAGCTCAATACTAAGATACAGCTCAGCATCATGCTAAGGCATGACGAAAATTGCTAAGGCAAATAGTACTAAGGCACAACTGATCTCAGTACTAAGATACGGTTCAACATTATGCTAAGGCATGGTGAAAATTGATAAGGGTAATAATTCTAAGACACAACTGATCTCAGTACTAAGGTGCAACTCAGTATCATACTAAGGCATGACGAAAATTGCTAAGGCAAGTAGTGCTAAATCACAACTGAGCTCAATACTAAGGTGCAGCTCAGCATCATGCTAAGGCATGACGAAAATTGCTAAGACAAGTAGTGCTAAGGCACGACTGAGCTCAGTACTAAGGTAAAGCTCAACATCACGGTAAGGCATGACAAAATTGTTAATGCAGATAGTGCTAAGGCACAACTGAGTCTAGTACTAAAGGCTGAGGCATGAGCTCAGCATCATGCTAAAGCATAACAAAAATTGCTAAAGTAAACAATGCTAAAATATAACCAACAAAATCCGCCAAGATGTAAAAATGTTATAAGGCATTCCAATGCATGTTGAAAAATTAGAAGCTAGCTATTCTCTCCCCAAGGTCTTAAAATATAACAAAAACAAAAAAAAGGATATAACAAGCTCATCGGGCCCTAAGCATCGTAAAAAGAGACAAAAGAGGGTTGAAAAGTTAAAAATTCGTTCAAAATCATCCCCCAGGAGAAAGGATGGTCCCTAATCAGCCGCAACCACTTCCATCGCTATCTCTTCTATTAGTTCCACGGCTACAGAGGTGACGGACTCCTGAACAACCCTGTCGATGGCATTGGGGTTGAAAGATCCTCAGGAACAGAGTTAGGGTCATGATAGGTAACCTCAATGCCCACATTGTCGTTTTCTTCATCAACAATTATGGAATCTTCCATGGTTATTTCGAACTGCTGGGTACTGAAATCCAAATTAAAATATTTGTTGATGCACTGCCGCCGCATCTCTTCAAAACCGTCAAAATAGCTTGATGTCACCTCTTTCATATGCTCATGAAGATCTTTGTTACGAATCTTCCGGAGTTGGCCAAGGCATTCTTCGGATTTAGTCATGGAAGCAGAAGCTTTCTCGCTCAGATCTTCCATCAGTGCCCTCTCAGCCACGGCCTTGTCCAGATCCCCCGACAGGCGAGCACAGTCGGCTTCTTCATTCTTTAGTTTCTCTTCTTCAGCTTTCAACTTCTCTTCAACAACAATCTTCTCCTCCACCAGCTGTTGGAGCTCCAATTCCTTCTTCTTCAAAATCAGGGATGCAGCATCCCTTTCAGATTGAGCTTGCATGATCTGATGTTGGATGTCCTGATTCTTCTTGATCAGCCTCTCTTGTTGCTGTGAGGACTTAGTCAACTCTTGGACTATGTAAAAACCCTTCACAAAACCTAGTGTAAAAAGAAGAAAAAGAATTTCATGATGATCGTTGCGAACGTCAAAGTGAAAAACGTGTGAATGCAATCCAATAAAGAGACTGAGTCCCATACTGCGGTTGACTGACCTGTTGAAGGCGAATTCGGCCTAATACATCTTCTGGTCCCATGCCTTAGGCTGATCTCCCACTAAACACCTTAGTAAGTTTCCCAAAGATCGGTTAACCACCTCGGTCTGCCCATCCGTCTGTGGGTGGTATGAGCTGCTGAAGTCTAATTTGGTGTTGGTCAATCTCTATAAGCACCTCCAAAAGTGGCTGAGAAACTTAGTATCCCTGTCAGAAATGATTGACGTCGACAGGTCATGCAACCTGTATACGTCTCTAAAATAAAGTTGGACAATGTCAACGACATCATTGGTCTTCCTACATCTGATAAAGTGAGCCATCTTAGTAAATCGATCTACTACCACAAAATCAGAATCAAATCTGTGCTGGGTACACGGCAACCCAAGGACGAAGTCCATGCTAACACTGGACCAAGGATGATCTGGGATGGGAAGAGGTAAGTACAGACCCGCATTGGTTGAGGTTCCCTTGGCAACTTGACAGATTCGGCATCGTTCCACCATCCTGGTAATATCTCGTCGCATAGAAGGCCAGAAATACAAGTTGTTGACCAACTGAATAGTTTTATACCTTCCAACATAACCTTCTTCATGGAGTTCATTGATGATCTTGAGTCTGAGACTCGAATCAGGCACACACAACTAATTTCCTTTGAACAAGAACCCATCATGCAATGAATATTGGGAATTTTTTCCCACCAGCACCTCCCGAGCAATCTGGTTGAAAACCACATCAGTTTTTAAGAGTTCTCTGAAAGAATCAAACCCCATTACCTCATTCCGCATAGTGTTGAGAAGACATGTCCACCGAATGAGAGCATCTGCCACCCTGTTTTGCACTCCGGATTTGTGGCGGATCGAGAAAGTGAACTGTTGCAGATAGGCTGCCCACCTGGAATGCCGAGTTGAAAGCTTATCATGACTATTAATGTGTTTGACAGCATCATGGTCAGAGAATAGGATGAAATCACTTTGAGAGAGGTAGGGGTACCAGTGCTTCAGGCTCCGGACGATGGCGTAGAACTCGACGTCATAGGTTCTATAATTGGCCCTTGCTCCGTGCATTTTTTCGCTGAAGAAAGCAATTAGGCAACTACCCTGACTAAGAACAGCTCCAATTCCCACCTTTGAGGAGTCATAGTGTAGCTTGAAAGGTTTGGAGAAATCTGGTAATGCAAGCACAGGAGCAGAGGTTAAGTGATCCTTGATCTCGTCAAAAGCTAGTGTGGCGCCAGCCGTCCAAAGGAACTGGACAGCTCTCATGCAATCAGTGACGAGGGCCATGATAGTGCTGAAGTTTGGGATAAACCTTCTGTAAAAAGAAGTTAAGCCATGAAAGCTTTTGACGTCGTGGATATTCATTGGTGTTGGCCACTCCCGAACAGCCTCAATCTTGGACTCATCAACTGAAATTCCCATATCACTCACTACGTACTCCAGGAAGAGTACACTGGTCATCACGAATGAACACTTAGCTCGGGAAGCATATAACTGACCTTCCCGTAGTAAATATAGGACATGTCACAGATGTTGCAAGTGTGTCTCCTGATCAGGGCTGTAAATGAGGATGTCGTCAAAGTAGACAACGACAAATTTTCCAATTAGGGGTCGGAACAACTCGTTCATCACTCTCATAAAGGTACTAGGGGAATTACATAGGCCAAAAGGCATGACCATCCATTCATATAACCCTTCTCGGGTTTTAAAGGCAGTCTTCCATTCATCCCCTTCATGGATTCGAATTTGGTAGTAGCCACTTTTCAAGTCGAGCTTACTAAATACTATGGCCCCACTGAGCTGATCTAACAAATTGTCTAGCCGAGGAATAGGGAATCGATACTGCACTGTGATTTTGTTAATTGCGCGACTGTCAATACACATTCGACATGTACCGTCCTTCTTTGGAGTCAACAATGCGGGCACAGCACAGGGGCTCAAGCTTTCCCTTATGTGTCCCTTGTGAAGTAGTTCTTCTACCTGAGACCTCAACTCCTCATGCTCTCGCGGGCTCATATGGTAGTGCGGCCTGTTTGGTAGGGTCGCTCCGGGCACCAAATCAATCTGGTGTTGGATATTCCTCAACCGTGGTAACCCCATCGGCATTTCCTCAGGCAATACATCCTAAAACTCCGCAATCAGGTCTTGCACAAACTCAGGAAGGTCATCTGACTCCAGCCGCTTTTTGTCGAGCATTGTACTTTGAGTGCCGAGCTGCCATCTTCTATAGTGCAGTCCTGGCCTATTTGCCACCAGGAAATATACGAGGACGGACTCCATCATTTCATCTTCAAACTTCTGTCTGTTTAACAAATTCGGGCTCTTCTTACTCGCTGATTTAGGAATCGCCTCTTTGCTTGAGTATAGTATCACCTTTACTTTGTTAGTTGTAAAGCTGTAGGAATTTTTGTGGATGTCATGCTGCACGACATGATTAAATTGCCATGGTCTTCCCAAAAGGAGGTGGCAAGCATCCATCTCGACTACATCGCACCAAATCTGATCCCTGTAGTTGGAACCAATGGAAAGTGACACCAGGCAGTGTTTAGAGACCGTAACCTTTTCACCATCTTATAACCAAGTCAGCTCGTAAGAAGTCGGATGCTTCTATGTCGTCAGGCTCAGTTTTCTTACAGCTTCCTCTGAGATCACATTCTCACAGCTTCCAGAGTCAATGACAAATTTACAGATCTTACCTTCCACGGTACATCGAGACTGAAAAATATTATTTCGTAGCCAACCCTCTCCACTGGCATCACGGGGTGTTAGGCAGGCCCGCCGCACTACAAGTAAAGGTCCATAATCACCATCAACATGTTCTTCTTCTTCTTCGGTCACATCTTCCCCGATCAGCTCTTTTGTTGGATTTACCTCGAGGTGATCCATCTCAACTCGAACTAATCCTTCATTGTCAATGAACAGACCTTTCTGAATATCAGATTTCTTACAATCAATGAACCGATGACCCGTCTCCCCACACTTGAAACATCTTCCTGCACTAACAGTGATGGGCCTTGTTGGGTTTGGCATTGGGGTGGGAGCTCTGTTCGGTCGGGGCGCAACTCGGCCTACCCCCTAGGGGACGGCAGTACGGCTACTGGAAGTCGTCCAGGGTTGAGTCGTCATTCTTCGTCTAAGATGTTTCTCTAGTTGTAGGGCCTTCTGGTGTGCATCAGAAATAGAGTATATATCGAACATGTTGAGTGTGTCCTAATAATGCAGCTGTAGTCCACCAATATATCGTGAGATCAGCTGATTGCTAGTCTCACCCAGATCACTCCTCGCCATGAGTTGGTAAAACTCAGTGTTATAATCGTCCACTATTTTGGTTCCTTGCTTGAGGTTCTGGAATGACTC
>NMUG010010440.1:0-10954 GCA_002855965.1 Monotropa hypopitys
GTTCACCACGATAGAGTAGGTGACAACACTATCAACAAGAGGATATAACAGGAGCAGACAAGTCCAATATCGACAGGATCCTCTGACAAATGCCAAGACATGCCCGAAAGTCCCTCAACATCAACAGAAACGAGTCCGAATTTCCAAAAGAACAACAACAAGACTAACTCGAAGGAGTAGACACCACGAATTTCCAAACCATTTTGTTATTTCGAGTTATAAAAACTTGTTGTTTTATGAGATCCATGCAATACACACACATTCAATGCCTAGATACACATGTCATGCACATTAAATGCAATCTCTCAGAGCTACACAAAAGAAACGGTGCGCTCATTGAGACTAAAAGTCTCACCCAAAGACCTAGGTAAATCGTAACGAGCGCTCTGATACCAACTGTAACACTCCCAAAATTTGAAGTATATTTTTTTTTTGAGAAGTGTTAAATAGGTAAAGAGTATACAAACAAGAAGGGTAAGTACTAATCAACTACGCTATACAAACCACCACAATAATTATTACATCACATGCCTGCGCTACTCTGATACAAATAAAAGAGGTGAATAGGGTTTTATAACACAACCCTGTACAACAATGCCCCAATTAAAAGAAAATGGCCAAATAGGATTTTATAAATTAATTTTGTACAAGGTGGCCAACAGACAAGAAAAGAAGCGATGTACAGTAAAATAAATGCACTCTATCATCTACAGTCCGGCCTAGCCTCAAGTCCTAAGAAGGATCCCGCATCTACTCCAAGTCAAGGAGCAAGTCCTACAAAAGTAGAGGGTCAGGCACCAACGCCTGGTAGAGATAGTCTATCTCCTAACGTCTATAATATTGGGTACAAATGTGTGACAATGCAAAGAATGTAAATGATGCAATGCAATGGATCTCATTATATTTAAAACATTTCCTTTTCTTTCCAAAATTCCATGTTTTACTCATCATAGAGAAAAGTAGTAAAAACACTTATGTATGACCAAGACTTTAGACAAAGGAGCGAGTATAACCAACATTATCCAAACACTTGCCTAAATAAGGCCAAAAGGAGAAAGTGTCCAAGTACCACATTCGACATCATTTAAACGATTCATTTCGCTACTTTCAAAACATTGGTTTCTAGTATACCAATTTTCGACAATTTCCAAGGAGATTGGTTTATAACATACCAATTCCTTAAACTATCAAAGTGACTCATTTTCGTTATTCCAAACGTATTCCAAGTGTTCCAATTTCCATTCCGCACCTTTTATACAATAAGAGCAATATCAAATAACATATTGAGTTTCGGCTAATGTCCGAGATAGTTGGGGATCAGCCAACTAACCGATGCGTCCAAGAATTTCCCAACTCGTTGGGAGGGTCCTGCAAACCCCCATTGCGCAATGACATGGGTGCTAGATAAGCCACCCAAGGTACCAAAATCCGGCTACCCGAATAGTCTAGCCAACTCAAGTCTCCAAGTTTGTTCATAGTTAAGTGAAGGCCGAAGGCCGATTTCCAACAACGTGAATATTTTCCAATATTTTTTTCAAAACATTTCCTTTCTTTCCAAAAGGTTCTATTCGTTCGCAAAACAATCATTTCGTTCGATTTATAATAAAAATGTGTCAAAACACCGTTTTAAATCAACAACCACGCAAGAGTGTCCAAACAAACCAATCTCCCCAAATCGATTTCATGAAAACGACGACGACACACTTTTATAAAAATTTAGGGCTTTTCACAATCGAGTTAGAAATCGAATAATTAACATCCTAGGGATTTCATAGAGACCCTAGACATTATCCACGCTCGACCAATTTACGCGAACGATGAATCGTGAACGATGATTTCGTACAAATGTTCAAAACTACGAATTTACGTACAATTTGCGAGAAGGAAGTACGAAGGCCAACACTAAAAACGAGAGGGATAGAAAACTCTACCTCGTCGGAGCTTCGGTGACGCTCACCGGAAAAGTTCACCGAAAAACCTTCATGGCCGCCGGAGTGAACTAAGCCCGCCACCATGAAGCCCTTGCGACACTCTACGATGTTCACTAAGACAAAAATGACGAGTGAGCAACCAAACTCCATGAAATCAAGAGAGAGAGGATTTTGAGAGGAGGAGAAAACTTACCGATCGGGAACGATCCAAGCACAACCTTCAAGAATCAAGTCTTTCTCTAGCCACCTTTCTCCTTCTCTCTCTCTCTATTTCTAATCAAGTGTTTTGTATAATGGGATTATACTAACACTCTTAACCTAATCAGATTTTTAGGCTAAAAGTCTTAATTACCCCCATCCTTTACTCCAATTCATCCTTGTGTGCCCTTAGCTCCCCTAATTTTATACTTATTGATTTTAAAAGCATAAAATTCATAATTAATTCCATGATTAATTAACTCTTGACACTAAAATAAAAGTGATGAATATTATTCCCAAGTTAACCCCTTTGATATTATTATTTAAAATATTTCTAATTAAATCATTAGACGTGACGAGTATTACATTCCTAATCAAACGGGATCATGCATGATCCTGTAACAATCCGGCCAGTATATGCCCTAGTTTGGAGATCCGTAATCCTGCCCATTGGGCCTTGGTCCAGAGGCTAGTTTTTGACGTACCATCACACCCCGACCGGGTTATAACCCCTTGTCTTGTCCTGACCCTATGGTCCGGTACTAGGTAGCTTGTTGGGCTACCTAGGTACTGCGCTGCCTCGCAGCCCAATAGACTTGCAGCGGTCTGGTACATTCATGTTTTGTGTGGTGACTGGAATCCGGAGGGCTCTTTGGATCCTCTGTGTTGTATCTGGATGGAAATGGTGTAGGCGTCGGACGGCTGAGCGGGTCGCCTCTAGAAATAAAGGATTCGCCTGCTTGGCTCCTACAAAACAAGGGTCAGTGCCCACCGGTCGGCAGCAAACAACGTTAATTCTTCACGTTTCTTCTGATTCCATCCGGATTGAGAGGGATGGAGGAGAGAAGGGAGAGAGTTGAGAGGGAGGTAGAGAGAGGCTAGGGTTTGCAAAATGGAGAAGATAACCCATAAAAATCGTGCATGGGTTGTATATATACAACCCCCACTTCAAATTACCAAAAAGCCCTTAATGAGCCTAAAAATCGGCCAAACAGCATACTTTGCACCGGTGCAAACTTCACTTGCACCGGTGCAAACTTTCTAAAAATTCGAACAGTAGGTTTGTGCACCGGTGCAACTTATCTCTGCACCGGTGCAAACTTGTTCTGTTCAGATTTCACAAGTTTGTCCCAAAGAAAAGGCTATAACTTTTTCGTCCGGACTCCAATTGAGACGATTCAAGTTACATTGGATTTGTAATCGAATTATCTACGACTTTCATGAACAAAGAATTCTGGTTTAAAAAACGAATCAGGTCGATGGATTTTAAACGCGATTTAGAACTTATCAGAACACCCAACCATCGACGAACATCATGCCGGAGATGCCCATTCCACCCGGACTTACTCAACGGAACATGATTTTTGATTTATTGAATTTATTGGAACGTATGGAAATTAATTAAAATTTCTGGAGTGTGACAATGCATATGTTGAGTAATACATTCATGGTTTAGGAAAATTGTGTATACTAGTAGAATAGACTTGTACTTTTTGGGATCTCATGGGTATGTGCATGTACACACTTGGATTGGTGTAGTTTAGGGTGAAACCCTAGAGGGCCTAATGTGAGAAATTGGTGTTATGAAAGGGTGAGTCCTTGATTCGGATCCTTTGATTTTGTCAAACATGTAGATAAATTCTATACTCCTTGTTCAATTTTGAGATATTGTGGACTGAAATTTATAGATTGTTTTGATAGGGAATCTCGTGGAAAACATTGAGTCCACGAACAAAGGCAAGGAGAAAAATTGTTAAATGATATTAGTGAGTGTAAGATTATGGTATTTTAATTATACATCTTCAAGTATTTATTTGATTGTTATTGTTGGACTTGTTATATTATGCATGGTTGGGCATGATATGAAATAAAGAGGAGCATGATATGAAATAAAGAAGAGTATGGGATACATATATAGGCCTGTGTGGGACGTATGGTCATAATGGCAATGAAGTAAGTCCATGTGTTGGCAACCTGTGTAAGTCCAACGGGTGCGCGGGGCGTAATCCAATATTGTGTGCGGGGCTTACGAACTATTGCCTATAGCAATAGCTACTTTCAAAGCATGGGATGCTCAAAACCTTTTTTTAAAAAAGGGCTTCAGCCATTATACATGAAAGAATAATGCATGGGATGCACTTGTTAATAAAAGAACCTTGTTGTTGATTCTATGATTTTCGTTAATGAAATTGCTTTGAGATTGGAAGTTAAAATATCATATTCACACTCTGTTTTCCTTGTTTTTTACTTGGAAAATAGGTTTCAGGATTAGCGGTCCACTACGAGGCTGAAGGGAGGATTATGCTTGGATGGTGACACTTGGTTGAGGTCATCATTTGAGGATTGTCATGTTTTGTAATCTTATCTTAATTTTTACCTGGTAGTTTTTGAGTTGTCACTTATTTTAGATGGCTTGTGTTGGAGACTTCTTTAGTAGTTCAGTTCCTTTTTATCTTGTTGACGTTGTATTTGGGCTAGTGAGTACTTATAGTGATGATGGTATTTTATTCTAGAGAGCTTGCACTTGGTTCACTCTATTATACTTGTGATGTTATTTGAGGATTTTATTAAAGAAAAAAAAATTATTCCGTATTTCTTTGGCAATTATGAGTATGGGATGTTACATATTGTTTATGTTTTAAAGGTTGTTTCTGGGTTGTGAATATTTGGCTTGTTATTTTGTTTGAGATCTTCATGTGATATCTTATTGTGAAGTTGTAAAACATGCTTAGGGATACCTTTATGAACCCTTGTTGTTCATTATGAGTTATCACTTGATTCATGTGAAGATATTGAATGAAAATGGTTACCCAATCGTTGTGAAGAAACATGGTTATCCAAAAGTAAATATGAAACATAATCAGGGAATTGGTCATTATGACTCTGTTTGGACTATCGTCCTAAGCAAGCGGACACGTTTTCTAGATGGTGCCGTTATCTGCTGAACTCTGGTAATCTCGGTATGGCAGAACATACCGTGGAGTGATCATCGACTAGTGAGTGATGCCAATGGAAATGTGATTGATGGAGATATTATCAGTTAGACTCTAGTAAGCCCGGTGTGGCAAAATAATACTGTGGAGTAACCATCAAACAACGAGTGATGCCTTGAAATCAAACAATGAATGAAAGAGTTAACAAAGAGAATGTAAAAACTTTAATTGACACATGTCACTTATTTCATACGTGTATCTCTTGTTTGTGTTCTTACGGTTATGCGATATGTTTCTTTTGTATCTAACAAACTCCTGGATTTCTTATTGAATTTATACTTGCAAATCTAGATGCAGAGCATAGTTGATTCATCCACTACAAAATCCAGGCCACGTGACACTTTGACAGGTAGTTTATGGTTTCTAGATGTTTGATGTTTAAGACATGTGTAGAACGTTTTGTGTTAAAGAAATGATGTGTAATAGAAAGTGTTGGAGCTAAAATCAAAGTTACGGTTTGTATTGTAGTGGTTTAATTTGGCAAGAATGTTAAGTTTTGAAGTTTGTAATGAGATTTTCAGGATTATGGTAAATATTGAAGTTTGGACTTTTGGAATTTGGAGTTAATTGGTTACATTCTCTCTATCATTATAGTTTGTTAATTTAACTTAAGTGGTACGGGGTGTGACAGACATGATGTTGAGATTATTGTTGGATCATTTATTAGATCCAGTGGTGTATATAAAAGAAAGGAAAAAGAAATAAAATAAAAGAATTGAAAAGGGATGTTTGGAAAAGTGAGGAGTTTGATTTTTAAATGACTTGAAATGTAATGATTTTGAAAAATAAAAAGGATTATATGGGATAGGAAAAGATGATTTTATAAGAGGTATAATGAAATTGGGTATTTGAAAAAGAAGATTTAAAAATAAAAGGTAGATATGTAAGAGAAATTGAAAGGAAAGATTAAATATGGGATAAATTGTGTTTATTAAGAAAAATTGTCTTTACAAAGATAAAGAGGTTTAAATGGGGTTTTGAGAAGAGGTAAAAGATATATTTTGAAAATGCTAATGTTTTGAAAATAGAAGAGAAAAGAGATGAATTTTGGAAATGGAATATGAAAGAGAATGAGTTATTAAAAATATTTTGGAAAGTATAAGTTGATTTTGAAAGATAGTCTGATTCGTAATTGCTCTTAGTTATACTATTCCATAGTATTCACTAAATCGTCATCGTTGATGTATTTATACACTTTTATTTTAGGTGTTCGTTGATTGGTGTTATTGTAGATGTCCATTTGTCCAGCTGCGGGAGTTAGGATCTTTTTTCTACTGTCACTTAGTAAGTGAGTCGAGTTGTATTTTGAGAGAGTTTTATTATTTTGTTGTATCAGAGAGAGATATACTATTTTTGTATAGTCATGTGAGTTGGGTCAGAGCATGTTGCCCAGTATGCAGTTCGTAGTTATACATTTCTAGTACATTATGATATGAATTTTATCTTTTTCAGATGAGATTTTTATTCAGTCATATTTTATAGTCTGTTGGGGTTTATTTGAGATGTTGTTAGATAGTTTATGGGTTTCTGATGTAGTCACGTTACTAACTTGAGTAATTACCTTGATAATTATCTAGATTGGGGCATGACAGGTTGTAGTATCAGAGTTGAGGTTTAGAAGGTTTTGTAGACATGTTGAGTCAAATGGGATAGTGGACTATAGGGTGTGTCATTGAGTTCAGTGGAGAGGGCAATAGATATTGTGTCATATTTATGTATATATTATGAATATGTTATTTGAATGAGCGATATTGTTATAGAGCATAATTGATGAATTAGAGATGAGGTATCATTAACCTCTATTTGGTAAAGACAAAAAGTTCGGGGAAAGCATGTTAGGGCAGAAGAAGGAGGAGTTAATTCGGTAAGGCAGCTTCGAGAAGCTGTTATTAGAATAGTAGAAACGCAAGTTAGATATTTTGAGAGACCACCAACACCATCAACTCGGATGGAGGGATCAGTAATTGTAAATAATATCATTTTATTCAAGAAGTTTAAAGTGATGGATCCATCAATATTCACTGGAACTTGGCGGCCAAAGCGGACAATATTGTGCATGGTGGAGGCGGGTCATTATTTATAGTATCAGAGGCTACACTGTCACGCCCTGGATTTTCAAACCATTTTTTTTTGAAATACAGTTTAAGTAATAAATAGGGGATACAACTACTTGCCATCCAGATACATTCAGTTGAATTTCTCATTACATCATAGAGCAGTACAAAGTAGAAATATAGAAACGGTACAAGCGGAAGAAAGTACAAGTGCGAGTCTACTACAACTGCTACTGAAACTGAAGTACAACGTAAAGGAAAGTACGAGTGAAATAACATGTACAAGGAGAATAACTGTAACTCGAATACTACAACTGAAACTGAACAGCCAAGCCCTAGAAAATCCAGCAGCTGACTCTAACTCCAAGCCCGTCTAGCCCTGCAACACAGACTAGAAAAAGGAAAAGAAAGAGAGTCTGAGCAAACCATGGCTCAGTGAGAAAACCACTAACTACTACCAAGCATGCACATGTGGTGCGTGCCTACGTGTCCACAAGTAAACATATAGAAACAGTAAGGAAACTAAAGTGCACGTAGTGTAAGCCTAACTCAAGGCAACAGTGACATAGGCATATCGCCAACAAAGTGTGTCTAATCAAAACCGTAACATCAAATGAATGCAAGGGGTACGACACTCCAAGTCCAACCGAAACAACCCCTAATCTCCACTCAAACAACCTCACCACTAAAGTCAAGGAACTCCAAGGATCAACTAAGGATCCTAAACTAAGGCAAAGCTAAGATATCCAACACGAGCTTACCTCACGTGATTCACTAACTACCGTTATCGTCATGTATAGGATTCACATATCACTTGAAATATTTGAGGTATTCCTTTCTTTCCTTTGTCTTACTTTATTTCATAATAGGGATAAACCACCAGATCCCTAACCAAGGCATTTCCGGTTATCCTAACCTTTTCATTGCATTGTTTTCTCACATTAGAAAGTTCATACCTTTGTAACATATCATTTTCATTTCATTCCTGGGTCTCGCATAATGGACTCACTATGGAAGCGTCTCGCCAAGCACCTTTCATGTTATCCAAAGTTTTATTGAGTATGATTGATAGGGTAGGTCCGGCATAGTTGCTCCGGTAACACACCATCCGTTCCTTTCCATCATTCCCAAAGACCGTTGGGAGGGTTAACGTCACCCCCATTGTGCACAATGTCGTGGATGGAGCGACCATCCCAGGATTCATCTAGCCAATATCATTCTCGTATCCAAGTATATCAATCCTCTATCATGGTTATCATGTCTCGCCAAGCCATAAAACCGCATCATTCCATTTTGTTCATATTTCCACGTTATATCATTGTTACCAAGCCTAACCAAGGCTAATAAACCAAGTTCCCTTTTTAGTGATCGGTTCAAGGTTGTGTACGAGTAGCCCTCATGGGGCACATCCTCCATATTTGATGTTCATTTAATGCATTGAGTCCTTTGTTAGGTTTCCACATCCAAGCTCAACCTTGACTACATCAAGGGAGAATATCCATAAGTCTATCCTTTACCGATTTGGTCAATCATTACGATATCCAACCCCGACAGACTTAATGGAGACCAACAAGTAAACTCGTACCTCTAACCTTGGCGACGCCAAGGGAGGCCAAACCAACTAAGATAAGTCCTCAAAATATTCACGACGATCCAACCAACCCAATTTCGCTGTGACACTTCATTTGGGAACTTTATCGAACGCCTGGCGCGCGTTGAACTCCAATGGACCTACAGTGCATATAAGGATACCATACGACCACCCGCAGACCCATACAAGTCCTACGATGATTCAACGATATCAAATCCTCCAAGACACGACCCAAATTTCACAAGGACAATTTATCGAACACTTGGCGGCCTCTAACTCCAATGGCCCCAATTAACCTACAAGTTACCCAAAAATACAAGTCGTTCCCCTCACGGGAATTTTGTCGAACACGTGACGCTCACATTAGCCTCGATTGATATTTAGGCTCAATTGACCATAATACAATCCTAAGGCCCCATCAATTTGACTCACAAGCCCCGCGGACATTTTATCAAACACCTAGCGGGCACAAGATCACCGTTCAATTCCACCACAATAAAACCCTAAGTCATGAAATGCAATCAACACGAACTATGGTTATTTAATCTAACCTACGTACACACACATACTCAATAGGAGTTAAGAATTTACCCACCGGAGCATCGCCGGAGAAGTCGTCGGAAAAGTCACCAGAAAACTTCCTCCACACCGTCGTGATCCAAACCCGTAATCGCGTAGGTCTCTTCAAGCTCTTCCATGTTTGTGAAGGAAGAAAGTCTCCAATGAAGCTTCAAAAATATCTTGAATCCGAACTTGAGAAGATGGCTTCACCACCTAGGTTCCCGGATAGCTCTCGACGCGAGGAGCAACATTCCTTCTTGCAAAAACTCCAACCGGAGCTTGGATGATCTCCAAAATGTAGAGAGAAGAGAGAGGTTTTAAGATGGAGGTAGAGAGAGTGTGTAGAGAGAGTTAGGGTTGCAGGAAATGAGGGAAAGATGCCCCAAAATCGGGCCAAAATGATATATAAAGCCCCAAAAAAGACAAAAAAAAACTCTTAATGAATGGCTGTCCGACAGGCCTGTTATCGATAACATGCAGAGCCTGTTATCGATAACCAGCCTCGCGGGAATCACAAAGGGGGTCTGGAAACAGTTGGTTATCGATAACATGCATAGTCTGTTATCGATAACAACACTCGCGGGAATTTCTATGGGCAACCGGTTATCGATAACATGAAGGACGTGTTATCGATAACCCACCTCTCGGGTATTTGTAGGGACTGGTCGGGTTATCGATAACCCAAAATCCTTGGTTATCGATAACCAATTTCGCTGAACCAAGGCAAAAACTATTGCGAGGTAAATCGGGCATAACTTCTTCGTACGACCTCCGATTGAGACGATTCAAGTTGCGTTGGATTCCTAATGAAATTCTCTACAACCTGCATGAATACTGAATTTCGATTATCAGAGAATATCGGGGTCGTAATGGGCCTCGACGCCCTCGGCACATTGCCGTAACAACCCAAAAATCATACCAACTCAAAACCGGGGATCCTCACCACTCCAAATCGCTAGATTATCATCTATCGAACCCCAACCTTCATTGATAATATAAAAAATACATTTTCATTTAAAAATACATTTAAAATTCTAGGTCGTTACATACACCAACCAGAAATATGGGACCGGAGGAGAATCTTGACCCCACACGAGGACGTGTGGTCCAAGTGGGGGAGATTGTAACACCCCGGTCTAAGGTGTCAACTGGAGTCCCAGAGGGGAGATCCAAGTCAGTGGACAAGTCCCACATCGCTTGGTAGATGTAAGTTGTATGTGCTATAAATAATAGATTATGAACCTATCTTGCACAAGGCCTTTTAAAATCATGCGGGCGTCAGCCCATTGGAATATCCCAGTTAAGCGTGCTCATCTTGGATTAGTCCAAGCCCTAGGAAGTCCACTGCCGCTTGGCGGCCAAAGCGAACAATATTTTGCAGGGCAGGGGCAGACCGTTACAGGAAAATATTGAAAAGATGGATTGTGACACCCCAGTCTAAGGTGTCAACTGGAGTCCCGGATGAGAGATCCGGGTCAGTGGACAAGTCCTACATCGCTTGGTAGATGTAAATTGTGTGTGCTATAAATAATAGATTATGAACATATCTTGCACAAGGCCTTTTAAAGACGTGTGGGCGTCAAAGTCCATTAGAACTTCCCAGTTAAGCGTGTTCGTCCTGGAGTA
>NMUG010010441.1:0-10954 GCA_002855965.1 Monotropa hypopitys
GCTTATAAAGCAGATTTTTATAAATCTATTTTTAAAAAAACAAAATTTTCCTTGATATTTTTTTTGACTTTCTGCCTGCATTCTTTATGGTAAAACCGAAACCGAACCGAAACCGTTTGGTTTTTAGAAAAACCGAAACCGAAACCGAACCGTTAGTCTTTTAGAAAAACCGAAACCGAACCGAAACCGTTTGGTTTGGTTTTGGTTTTCCTAAAAACCGAACCGAACCGAACCGTTGCCATCCCTACGTGTTACCTGTGGTGACATGAGTTGCAGTAGAAGTAGGAGATGTAGTGGCTCTTTGTATCAGAGAATCATACTCCGTCTTAGACATAGTAATCTGAGTAGGAGCTGGAGTGAATGACTCCCCCTCAAGAGTGTAGCTTGATTAGCCCAAGCTGGCTTACCTTGCAGCTTCCAACAAAAATCAACATCGTGGTTGGTTGCACCACAATGTGTACACTTCTTGGTGCCACGTCCTCCACGTCCTCCACGTCCTCCACGACGACCACCTCGTTTACGACTGTGAGGGATTACGATTACCAGAATGACCAGAAGCAGCAGAGGCTATAGGGGCAACCAGGGCAGATGGGGTTGGATGTTCTAAACCAGGAGTACGGGGAGCAGCCCTTCGAACACGAGCAAATGCCTCACCAACAGTAGGGACTTCCCAACCAGAAAGAATCTGAGGGCCAAGAGGAGCGAGGTCGGAATTTAATCCAGACAAAAAATTGCAAGTTCGAAATTCCTCTCTGTATTTTTGCTGAGTTTTTTAATCTGTAGAGAGAGGCTGATAGACATTTAACTCATCCCACATGCCCTTTAGAGTAGAAAAGTATTCATCAACAGACTTATCTCCTTGTTGTAGAGAGAAAATATTCTGATAAATCTGAAAAATACGAGAGATATTCTGGTCTGATGAGTATAACTCACGTAAAGTATCCCAGACAGCTTTAGATGCCTCTTGACAAGCAACATTATTAAAAATGTCGGGTTCCAGACTATTCCAGAGTAAAGTCATGATATGAGCATCATTTTGAGCCCAATTGGGATCGGGTGAGGGTTCATCTGTAATATAAGAAGTTTCACCACTAGCTTTTAAAGAGATTGTCACAGCACGTGACCATGGCAGATAGTTCGTCCCATTTAATTTAACGGTGGTGAGAGTCCGATGATAATCCCTAACCATGTCTTTAGTACACGAAGTATTGATAGTTTTACTATTATCACCCATAATGAAAAGGAAAGAGAGTTACTGCCTTTGAAGTGTTGATATCAGATCTGTTGAATATGTGTGCCGGCTTAGATGAGGCGCGACTGCGGCAATGTGGCTGCAAAGAGCCTTGCATTGGATGCAGCGCTGAGAATGACGAAGAACGAGGCATGGAAGAATAGCAACAGTGACTGATCGGTAATAAGGAGTGACGATCAGCAGCAAGAAGTGGAAGACTGGTTGAGACGCCGACAATGTTGAGAGAGATTTGACAGTCTGAGAGTCGCCGGACTAAAGGGCGGCGATTGGGTTGGCGTCGACGGCAAGAGGTGGCGAGAATAGATCGTCGTCAAGTGCTTCAGAACGAGAGAGAGACAGAGGACTTCGGGTGACAGTTGGATATGTCGTCAGAAGTGGAGACAGAGATGGCGGCCACCAGAGAGATGATGGCGAGGCGACGACGAGGCACTGGTAGCGACGGCGAGGTGTTGGCGAGGTAGGGTGGCGAGTCGGCGGCGGGAGGTAGGGTTGGCAAGTCGGCGGCGGGAGTTTAGAGTTCCTGTTTGAACGAGAAGGGAGAGGAGGCGGCTAGGGTTTCCTTCGTTCAAAAGGAAACAGGGACCGGATTTGGTTTAAAAAAAAAGATAAGATGAAAAGTTTAAGTCTGTTGAGATAGAGAAAGAAAAAGGTTAGAGCAAAAAAAAACTTGCTCTGATACCATGTTGAAGGTTTAAAAAAATTCCAGAAATTCTGAAAACACAAAAAATCAGTTTTTGCTGTTTTTGTAAACAATTTTTAAAACCACCACCACCTCCGCCGCTACTGTCACCTCCACTCCACCATTACCATTGTCACTTCCATTTCCACTCCACCACCACCACCACCACTGCTGCTGCCACTTCACCACCACCATCGCCGCCACTCTACCACTATCGCCATTGCCACTCTACCACCACCACCACCACCACCACCTCCACCACTATTTCCCCTACCGCCATCACTATCACTCTACCACCCCAGCGACTCCACCACCACCATCGTCCCCGCTCTACCACCACCACTGCCACTCCACCACCATGACTCTGCTGGCACCGCTCGCACTGTCGCTACAACTCCACCACCACCACAACTCCACCACTACCACCACAACTCCACCACCACTCCACTACGACAACCACCGCAACTCTACCACCAGAACTCCACCACCACCACCCACTCCACCACTATCGTCGTCACTCCACCACCACAGGTTGAAAATAAAAAAATAAATTAACTAGTGACAAACATGTTTCCATCTTATTTTTATTCTAAGTATTTTTACAATAGGTTGACACTAAACATGTTTATGATTTTTGCTTTCACCTACAAAAACAGAAACATGTTTTCAGTTTTTTGAAAACTAAAAACTGAAAACTGTAAACTTTACCAAACAAAGTCTTACCCTTTAATAAAAGTACTTCTGTTTCCACCTTTCCTTTTCAACTTGTCCACACTGATTTGTCTTATTTGTTGATGATTATAGTAGGTATACTTGGGTATACTTATTAACATACAAATCTGCCTTTACAAAACTTATCGTACTTTTCAAGCAATGATTCAAATCCAATTTTCTCCATCAATTAAAGTTCTTCGGTCTGATTTGGGAGGGGACTACAATTTTTCTGAGTTTATTGCATTCCTAGAAACATCTGGGACTATTCACCAATCCTCTTGTTCTAACACTCCTTCCCAAAACGGCCGAACTAAGAAAAAAGACCGACACGTCCTTAACATTTCTAGGTCTCTTCTCATGTCTTCTTCTGTCCCTTCTGTATTTTGGGGAGATGTTATCCTTACTGCCACCTATCTTCTAAATCGAATGTATACTCCCCTTCTCTCTGGCATCTCTCCGTATGAATGTCTGCATAGTAAGGTTCCCAACTATTCTCTCTTTCGTGTGTTCGGTTCTAGATGTTTCGTCCTTCTCTCCAAAAAAATCGCAACAAGCTTAGTGCTCATTGTCTCTTGTGTTTTTAAGATATGGTATTAATTAGAAAGGTTACCGATGCTATGATTCGGTTACCAAAAAATTATACGTCTCTCGGCATGTCACATTTCTTGAGCGTCTGGCTTCACTCTTCAACCCCCAACTGCTCTAGTAGGAAAGGAGGATTTGATTCGTATTGTTCCTTTTTAATAGATCTTCCTGCCGAACAATATAACCTCCACTCTTGAGGTGTTTGATATTTCTGCTACACCTCTACCTCCTCCTTCTCTTCCCCACTAGATACTTGTTTCTCCATTTCCCTTAACATACTTGTTACAAATCAAAAGGAAAAAATAACTCGTATTTCATATAAAAAACGTAATTACAAAGGATGAAAAAATAGCCAAAACATGGGCAAAAAAGGAAACAAAATAACTACTCTAATTAGATCCCTAGATTTAGGCTAATCAAGTCCTAGTCAAAGCTAGTCAAATCCTAATCAAATTCTAATAATATTTACAAAGAAATTACAAAGATATAAATTCACAATACTCTCGTCGCTCTACCTCTCCTCTACCGGTTCTCACCTTTCTGGCTCCTCCGTCTGACTTAGAGGCACCTAATCCACCAACTTATCAGTATCCCCTCCGTGAAAATCGTAAACCACCAGTAAGGTTTAGCTTCTCTAACACCTGCTTTTCATCATCCTACTCGTCTTTTCTATCTCATCTACATTTTTTTGAACATAGGTCCTACAAAGAGCCTGTACTGATCCCCATTGGGTGGATGCCATGAATGCCAAACTTACTGCTCTTATAAAATTTAACACTTGGGAGTTGGTTCCACTACCGATTGGCAAAAATCTCATTGGCTACAAATGGGTCTACAAGACTCATTCTGATGGCTCTCTGGAGAGAGATAAATCCCTTTTAGTTGCTAAGGAGTTTTCTCAAGAATCTGATATTGACTTTTACTCCTGTTGCAAAAATGGTCATTGTTCTCACTATGATCTCCATGGTTCCTGTCTCTCAGTGGCCTTTATATAAATTAGATGTGAAAAATGCTTTTATTAATGGATATCTTTTTGAAGAGGTTTATATGTGTCCCCCTTCTGCCTTTTCACACCCTTCTGGTTTGGTTTGTTGCCTTTGTCATCTCTTTATGACTTAAAACAATCCCCTCGTGCCTAGTATGCCCGGTTTCAGAACGTGGCTCGACTCTGCTATCGAGGATGTGAAATACCACCTATTTCAGGAATTTGAAATGAAAGACTGTGTCTTCTTCGATATTTTCTTGGCATTGAAGTTTCCTCGGCTCCTAAGGGGTATCTCCCATCTCAATCCAAATATGTCACCGATATATTTTCTCGTGCTTGTCTGACAAACACCCAAACTGTTGATATTCCTCTTGAATTGCATGCCAAGTTTTCAGCTTCTGATGGTGTTCTGCTTGAGGATCCTACATCATATCGTGAGTTAGTAGGATGCTTAGTCTATCTATCTTACAGTGACTCGGCCGGACATTGTATATGTTGTTCATGTGATATGCAGTATGTCTTCGCCCCTCGATCTACACATTGGGCCGCCTTACTCCATAATTTGCACTACATTCGTAGTACTCCTCATCAGTGCATACTACTGTCTTCTACTTCAAGCTTGACTCTTCAGGCTTATGCTGATACTTTATGGGCTGAGGATGTTGGCGAACACAAGTCTACCTCTGGACTTGTGTTTTTCTAGGTGCTTCTCTTATCTTTTGGAAAAGCACAAAACAATCCGTTGTTGCTCGCTCCACCACATTAAAACAGAATACTGTGCCATGGCCCATGCCACTTCTGAGATTGTTTGTCTTCGCTGGCTTCTATAAGACATGGGTGTTTTTGTTACTTCTTCTACGCCTCTTTATTGTGACAATAAGAGTGCTATTCAGATTGTCCACAACTCAGTCTTCCACGAGTACACGAAGCATATTGAAATTGATTGTCGCTTCATTCGTAAGCATCTTCAGTTTGGAAGTATTGCTCTACCTTTTGTCCCCTCTACGCAACATTTGGTGGACTTCTTCACGAAGACTCACAATGCTGCTCATTTCTGTTGTCTTCTTAACAAACTCTTGATGCTCTCGGCTACTGCATCCTGAGTTTGAGGGGGATGTGAATGTATCTCATTATATTAATGGTGTATATTCATTGTATCTTCTATTTTCGATAGTGTCCAATTTAGGAATTTGATTATTGTAATTTAGAGATTTGATTACTATAATTTAGGGATTTGATTAGTGTTATTTAAGGATAGGTTACGTGGTTTTTTTTTTTGATATATATACCAAGTTATTGTAAATGTAATTTAATTCAAGGAATAAAATTTCTCTCGGATTTTTTACCTTCTTTCTAAAGAAAGTGTTCATTATTCTAAGGTCAAAAGCAATTGCCAAGTCTAAAATATTCTTCCCATCTTTATTTTGGAAGCCAAAACCAAAGCCACCATGGACCGTTTTATACCCTTGCTTAATGCGGCCTACATCCATTGAAATCACTACTTATAAACATCTTTCTCCCAAAGGAATCTATTGCACCATCTCATCTATTTGATCCCAGAATTGTCATTTTGCATGATCATCCAAATCGACTCGGGGTGCGTAGGTACTAATAATATTGAGAGTAATCTCTTCAATTAGTAGTTTAACCAAAATAATTCTCTCTTTCTCAAGACCATGACAACAGAATCCTTTAGATGCTTCACTATAACTACCCCACTCCATTCTTTCTAGAGTAATAAAACTTATACCTGATCTCTATTTCTCTAGCTTTCTCTCCAACCACATAATCTCTTGTAAACAAATGACTAATCCAACTTCTAATCATACAATCAACTAGTATAAACATAGATACATGGTATGAACATTTCTTGTGCAAGCTCTTAACATGCAACCTACATCGGCTTTTTGTTACTGTTAACAGCTCTTATAGATGCATTTTTTAGCCCCATACTTTATTCAATCCTTACAACATATGGGCCTAGGGCCTTTCAATTTAATGATGGGACATTGTTGAATGTGAAGCTTGTCCCGCATGAATTGATAATCAACCTCCAAAACTAGTATACGAGTTTGAACAGAATTTCTACTCATTTTCAATTGGTTTTTAGTTGGATGCTATAACAGAACCTATTGATTTGTAATTTAGTAGAATTTTAACCCTGGAAGCTTCCCTGACCAAAATCCAGTGCAATTCATAGTTTGGGTTGGGAACTATGGGTAAATTTCTCAAAAGATTCCTACATCGATAACCAGTAGTCTAGAAAGGCTTGTGAGGATAACGTGCATCACGGTCTTTGTTTTAGATATATACGGTTACAGGCCAAGGCATTAGATCTATCAGTGATGGAGTCCCTTGGCTCCATTCACTGAAGGGAATAGACCTTTGCGGGTATTGATGAGGTAGGAATCACAAAGTCCATCATTATTTTGCTGCCATTTTTGGGCCCGAGGGAGAAAGCATTGGATGCTGCCTGCCATAGGGGGACTCGATTTAACGTACCAATAGAAAAGGAGTGTTTGAGAAACAATTCTTAAAAGTTTATTCACAGATAAATGCATTCTATTATATGGGGAAAATCATATTAATACTACTGCCCTAGGGTCTGTATGCTGATGGAAATAAGGTATTCCAAGTTTTCATATCTATTGTTGAATCAGGATCAACCCTTCTTTGGTGTGAAGGCAATAGCTTTGAATAGTTTTAAGTTCCAACATTATTGTGATGGAATTGAGAAACACTGAAGCAATAATCACAAGCAAGATACTGAAAGGCCGTTTCTTGCACTGAGGTCCTGAGGTGTCATTGACACAGCACCTGCAAATTAGTGCCCTCGTCCAACAGTGGAATTGGATAAAAGAACTCTCCATATTGGAGGTTCTCATAAAAACTACCATCAATCGCAGCTGCAATATCTGTGACATATATGAATAAAATCCGGTAGGGACTTGATTGTGATTTTTGGAATCACGAGGTTTGTGTATTGTTGCTGTGAATGTTATTTGGTCCCATTCGCAAGTTAATTTTGTATCTTAAAATTTGAATTCATTTTTGTGTTTGGTATGGGCAAACATATATTCTTTAAAATTTTGAACACTATAATCTGCCCATCCTGGAGAGATTATCACCACCCCAACCTGAACCCCAACCCCAACCCCATGTTAGATGAAGGCATGACCAACCGATAGTCAATGACTACCAAAGCCTCTATGCACAACATTAGTATTCATATCGCATGAGGTATACGTACATTAGTGAAGTATACATTCCTTTATATCCCATTCTTCAATTTTAGATCCTTCATAGCAAGGGCATAAGTTAAATGAAACTTCATTCCATTATCTTACAATGTCAACTCTTGTTAAAAGTGCAAGGAGTACAAACTTACACTTGTTACAAGTCTCAAAAGACTACAAGGCTGGTATAAAATGTTCCAAAACAAACTAAGCTCTCCATCTCAAGGTGAAAGCATACAATTATGCACAATGCTAGATTTAAGCTTCAAGCATTATTTGTTGGGAAAAAAATTAAAAAATATGCACAAGTGACAAGTTCAGTGAATACCGTTATACCAAGGCTACAAGTTCATGAATACCATAACTTCAACATTCTAAGAAATTGTATCAAACCATATACATATATAAAACCAAGATCTTAAGAAAGCCAATGTTGTAAAAATTGCTAGGCGCTATTTGATCGTAAGAGGGGCGCTTAGCGCCTAGGCGCAGCATCCAACAATAAGCCATAAATTAGCAGCGATAGAGGCGTCTTCGTTCAATAGCTACTAGCAAGCTTATTGTCCTCCAGTAGCCGGGACTAATCGAGGATTGCACTAATAGCAGCGATAGAGGCGCCTCGTGTAACCGTCTTTCTCGTCCCTCTATGGACCATCGTTGATTTCCTTCCTCGTTATCAAGCACGAAGTCTGTGAGTCCTATTTCTAATCTGTTTCTTTCTTTGGACCATCATTGGTGGGTGATTGTTGGGTTGTTTTTTGCTGCGATGGATGAGTCTACAGAAATCTCAGCCACTTCTCAGCCACTGATGGTGAGACAGATTGTTGTCTCTAATGAGAACCCCAACCTGCGAATCACTACCTCCTTGTTTGATGGTCATAATTACCTTTCACGGTCCCGCTCGGCCACTCTCTTCCTAAAAAGTAAAGGAAAAATGGGCTACATAGTTAGGACAATTGCCACTCCTTTTGCCACAGATTCACGATATGCCGATTTGGGATAAAGAAAATTCCTTAGTCATGAATTGGTTAGTTCATTCCATGGTACCTTCTCTCGGGGAAGGATATTTGAACTTGACTACTGCTAAGGATATATGGGACACAGTTGCTGATACATTCTCCCGGAAGGGGAATATTGCTCAATCTACGACTTGAACGGCGTATTGAGAGCCAAAGTCGGGATGAGCTGTCTCCGTTACAGTATTTTACAACCCTCACTGGCTTGTGGCAGATCTTTGACCACTGCCAGGATTTCACTCCAGTTTGTGCCACCGATGTGGCCAGTTATTAGAAAATTGTGGAGAGATCGCATCTTCAAGTTTCTCGCTGGTCTCAATCGAGAGTACGATCAAGTTCGCTGTCAAATATTGGGAATAGATCATCTTCCCTCCATCCGTGAGGCATTCTCCTATGTTCAGAATGAGGAAAGTCGACGATTGCTATGTTATCTTCTTCTATTGATCACTCTGCCATGATATCCATTCCTCAGCAGAATGGAAAAAACCAACACTGGAATCAGCATGGCTCCACGGACCGCACTAGTGATAAGAAAGACAAGTTATTTTGTGACCACTGTGATCGACCCCGCCATACTCGAGAAACTTGCTGGCGACTGCATGGTCGGCCCAACCGTGGTTGGGGGGGGGGCTTTGGACATACGGGAGGACGTTTTGGGAGTCATAACAGTTCCCGTGCTCATCATACCGACGTTGGAGATTTTGCCGTCAACCCTACAACTGGTCCCCCACTGCTCCTCCACCTCTTTCATCTATTGAGATGGAGCAGCTCCGCCGCTTTATGACACGACTAGACTCATTTGCTGGTGCCTCGTCGTCTTTTGCTCACTCATGTAACTTGGCCACGTCAGTGGGTGCATTTCATAGCTATACTACTCCTTGGATCATTGATTCAGGAGCTTCTGATCATATGACTGGTTTGTCAACAGTTTTCTCTGATTATAACCCATATTTAGGTCAAGATAAAGTTCGGATAGCTGACAGAATTGTCACTTCGGTTTCTGGTAAATGTTTAGCTCATGTCAGCTCCACCTTATCCTTATCTTCTGTGTTACATGCCCTTAACCTTGCTACTAACCTTCTCTCCATTAGTCGTCTCACTTGTGACTTAAACTGTAGTGTAACTTTATTTCCCTCTCATTGTGTGTTTCAAGACCTTATCACGAAGAGGACGATTGACAGTGGTAGAGCAGAGAATGGTCTCTATCTTCTGGATCCCTTGACAAGCAACTAGGCTATCCAACCATTGGCTTATCACACCACATTATCTGCTTCTGCAGCTGACGATATTATATTATAGCACAGACGACTTGGACATCCTTCTTTTCCTTATTGCAATTTTTGTTCCTTCGTTATTGACCAATAAAAATGTCTCCACCTTTAAATGTGAATCTTGTGAACTTGGAAAGCACCACCGTGCTTCTTTTTTCCCTCGTAATAAAATAAACCCTATTCCTTTTTCTCTTCTCCATACTGATGTTTGGGGTCCTAGTCATATCACTGCACTTAAAGGCTATCGTTAGTTTGTCACATTTATTGATGGTTTCTCTCGCGTGACTTGGGTTTATCTGATGAGGGATAAAAGTGAGGTGTTCTCTATTTTTTAAAACTTCCACAAGATGGTTTGTACCCAATTTGGTGCTCCCATCAAAATTGTTCGTTCCAATAATGGGGGAGAATATTTTAAAACCAGTCTTGAGCATTACTTCTCAAGTCATGACATTCTTCATCAGACATCTTGTACCAACACTCTACAACAAAATGGCGTGGATGAGCGCAAGAATCGTCATCTCTTGGAAACTGCCCGTTCATTGTTATTCTCTATGCATGTTCCCAAGCCCTATTGGGGGAAAGCAGTCTTAACTGCTGCCTACCTCATCAATCGGCCTCCTACTCAAGTTCTACAAAAATGCACCCCTATCGAAGTACTTTCCAAATCAACTGCTTCATTCTCTATACCTCCCCGGATATTTGGTTGTGTTTGCTTTGTACATAAGCATGCTCCCACTCTGGACAAACTTGATCCCCGTGCACTCAAATGCATCTTCCTTGGCTACACTCCCACCCAAAAGGTTATAAGTGTTATCATCCTCCCATTCGGAAGTGATTTGTATCTATGGATGTCACTTTCTTCGAATCTCCGTCCTATTTTCATTCCCAGTCACCTCTTCAGGGGGAGAAAGAAAGTATCGAAGAGTTGCCTATGCCCGAAGAACCCGTAAAACTGCCCACTATTTTCAGTATCCCTGTATCTAATCCTTTTAAGGTATTGGGAACTATTGAGGATGAGGAAGGAATAATTGACACTCATGAGACACAACATCACACTCATGAGACACAACATCAATTTTCGAAGCTTTCTGAGAATGAGCCAGTTATACGGGAAAGAAACCCAAACAAAGAAGACAAAGTCTATCAAAGGAGGAAGAAAGACAAGACCATTCTTCTTGTCCCACTGGCCTCTCCTACTCCTCGTGATGAAGGTTCA
>NMUG010010442.1:0-10953 GCA_002855965.1 Monotropa hypopitys
ATAAATTCAAACAATGATTAGTCGGCTTATCGGTCACAGCCATACATCAGCCAAACAATCATTTGAATGAGTTTGTAAATATCAATGTAATGAAAAATTGGTCTACAAAGGCATCAACGTGTGACTTATACAGTCGGTCGGCATATACCTGACACAAGACTGATGTATCTCCACTTGAAATTGAGTAGCCAACTTTTCAAAAGATGAATGAATTTATGAATGAAGAATTGACCTTTAAGACATCAACATGTGACTTTTACATCCGGTCGACATATACCTATCTCGGGACTGATATATCTCCACTTGAAATTTAGAAGATCAATTTTTCAAAAATAAACAAATTTATGAACATTGATATGTTAAAGAATTAACTTTTAAGGCATCAACATGTGACTTATACAACCCATCGGCATATACTTGACACGAGACTGATGTATCTCCACTTGAAATTTAAAAAGTCGATTCTTCAACATATAAATGTCAAGAATGATTCTTGAAGATTCATGATTCGATTAAGTAGCCACTTTGTTCGTCGCCATTCATAAGGCGAATGTAAGATGAATTTTCGAGAATCAATTCTTTTACAGATTGCGGAAATTAAATCATCGATGAAACCGATGATTCATTTTCTACGCCAAGATCTGAACATAAAAAGAAGTTTCATCACTCCATTTAAAAGAGAAAAATGTATATTCATATACCTTGACGTAATTACAATTGGTGGAGAATAAGTTCTCCGATTGCGATTCGTACGGCTATAATAACGTATAGTATTCGGGCGCCGCCCCTACAATAGCGAGACTATAACCCCGAAGCGGTAACCGAGACTCTCCTAAATTGAAGTGTAAACTTCTGTACAATGATTCAAAAATACAATTCTTAAGTAAGAAGTGGATTGTTGGTGGAAATTCGACAGCGGTTCGGCTAGTTTTTAGGGTTTTTCGGTTTATCAGAAAGGGATTGGTTTGAGATTTGGATTTGGTTTTTGATGATTTGGACTTTTGGTTTCTGGAATTTGTATGTTAAAGACTGAGTTGGAGAGTTTTTGGGTGAATAAAAATGGCTAGGGTGGTTTTTAGAGAGCTTGGAAATGATTTAGGCTAGGTAGGATGGTTTTGGAAATGAAAAGGGTATTCTGTTCGGAACATAATTGTAAGAGAACTCTTGGACTGGGGTTTGGTACTTCTGGATCTCTCCTCAAATGCTGAGGAGTTCTCTCCTTAAATAGGAGGTTGTCGCACCTATAGGTGTGACAGTGACGTCACCATTTTGAACAGCGCCTTTGGATGGGAGCTGGGGTAGTTTATCCACTTTTGGCTTGGCTAGGATGGTCTAATTCGGATGCTAGGACAGAATCTCCCTAATTTAGGGATGGAATATCTTTTTGATTTTCTTTTATTTCCAAAAATTCCTATATTGCATTGTTCTGCACCGAAACTCTCTGAGTTGCCTGCTCTGTAGCCCCACGGGCCCCGCTGCTGAGAAAACTAATGTTGCCATAATTTTTATTGGCTCGAATCATGAATTTTAAAATTATTCCCACTAAAATCGGACGACTTTGCAGGTACTGCTCGTTTCCCGACCCGTTTACTTTAAACAAAATCTCGCGGTTTGCGCTCGTTTTGTTGACGCGAGATAATTTGCCGAAACTAACCCACAGTAAAGCTTTGTCTTTTCGTCGAGATTCTATAAAAAATTTGTTTGCAGATTTCCGATGCCGACTCGTCGTTCCATGACTCTCTGAACGAAATAGCATTAGGATCCAACTAAATTCCGTTCGTTCATCCGATGACGTGAGTGATTATACAGACTTTTCAGGAATGAATTTACCGTCGAATTTCCATTGAGATGCTAAATTGTTTACATTGGTGTAAGTCTCGGTTGATTCTGGCTCGAAATGCATGTTGTGTGTCGGCTTATTCGGTGTCCATTTACTGTTTGTCGCGAATCGCACATCGTCTTGAAAATCTGACTCCGGGTAAATGTTCTTTATCATTTTACAGACATTTGTTCATTAATAAGTTACTTGTGCCTATTGCCGGTGCTGCTTGTGAGAAGGCTCAGATATTTCTGAAAATGCATTTTGATCCGTTTTGAGTCTGGTTTGACTGGTTCGAAGGTTGACTTGGTCGATTCTGGGTTTGCCTTGATTGATTTCGGACAGTGAGTCAAAATGGGATAACAGGCGATAATTGTAAAATTCATGATTCGAATCAACAAAAATTGTGACGATATCAATTTTCTAGACAGGGGGCTCGTGGTGCTACAGAGCGGTCAACTCGGGGACTTCTGGTACAGAGCAGAACATTATTAGAATTATTTTTATAAAAATAAAAATGAATAATACATTCCACCTCAAAATAGGGGAATTATCCACAGCCAGATTTGGAGCTTTCATCCAAGACAAAGAGTGGATAACCTGGCCCAGCTCCCAGCCCCCAGCCAAAGGGGCTGTTAAAAGGATGACGTCACTGTCGCGCCTATAGGTGCGACAACCTCGTATATAAGGAGGACCTCCTTGGACATTTAGAGAAAGTTCCAAAAGTCCCAAAATTCTGTCCAAGTATCTTCTGAGCATTCTGTTCCGAACAGAATACTCCTCACACTTCCAAAAAACCCTAAAACTAGTTCAAATCAACCCTAACCTATTAAAAAACCTCCCAACCATTTCTATCCTTTCACCAATCATCTAAAACAAACCCTTCCCATCAAGACGAAAAACCCTAAAACCTATCCGAACTGCTGCCGAAATCTCGTCAAATCCATTTTGTTACCTAAAGTTGTATTCTATAATCATTGTACTGAATTTTATACCTCACATTAGGAAAGTCCTGGTTACCACTTTGGGGTTATAGTTTCACTATAGTAGGGGCGGCGCCCGAATACTATACGTCATTATAGCCATACGAATTGAATCGAAAAACTTATCCTACACCAATTATAATTCCGACAAGGTAAACAAATATACATTTTATTTTAAATTACAGCAATGAAATTTCTCTTTTATGTTTGATCCTTGCGTAGAAAATAAATCATCGATTCCATCGGTGATTGAATTTCCGCCGTTCCGAAGGATTGATTCTCGAAAATTCATCGGATAATATGTTTGCATTATGAATGGCCATGATCAAATTGGGTACTTAATCGAATTATGAATCTTCAAGAATTAATTGACATTTATATTTTGAAGAATTAGTCTTCCAAAATTCAAGTGGGATACTTCAGCCTCATGTCAGGTTATGCCGACTGGATGCTAGGGTCATATGTTGATACATTGAAAACCAATTTTCAACCTAATAATATTTACGAATTCATTTAAATGATATTATGGCTAACGTATGGCTGTAACCGACAAGACGATTAATTATTGTTTGAATTTATAAAAATCAATTTATCAAAGACCGGTCATTCCGACATACTAGTAATATGTAACATCGTTCTGTTAGGCCATGCCAACACAATGTATATATATACCTATTATATTATATCTATATCTATATATATTAATATATATTCATATATCTCCTATAATCATATTCATGTTATCGTCCTATGTTCTCTTTTTTTATAAGAACCAAAACAAACAAATAACCAAAATCTCTCGATTTAAATCACCAGCGAAATAAATAACCTTTGTGATCCGAATTGGGAAATAGTTTATGAGTCGGCTTTTCACCTAATCATTTGATGTTCCTTTGAGATTTCAAACAAAACAAAAATCAAAAGAAACAACTAATCAAAATCTCTTAATTTAGATTGCCAGCGAAATAAGTAACATTTGTGATCCGAATCGGGAAATACTTTATGGGTCAGCTTTGCGCCGGATCATTTATTATTCTTTGGAAATTTCAAACAAGAAACAAAAATCAAAACAGACTAATAATCAAATATCTTGATTTAGATCACCGGCGAAATAAGTAATCTTTGTGATCTGAATCGGGAAATAGTTTTATGAGTCTGCTTTTCACCGGATCATTTATTATTCCTTTGAGATTTCAAACAAAAAACAAAAATAAAACACACTAATAATCAAATATCTTGATTTAGATCACCGACGAAATAAATAACCTTTGTGATCTGAACCGAAAAATAGTTTATGAGTCGGCTTTTCACCAGATCATTTATTATTTCTTTGAGATTTCAAATAAGAAACAAAAATCAAAATAGACTAATAATCAAATATCTTGATTTAGATCACTGGCAAAATAAGTAACATTTGTGATCTGAATCGGGCAATAATTTATGAGTTGGCTTTTGCTGGATTATTTACTATTCCTTTGAGATTTCAAACAAAAAATCAAAATAGACAACTAATCAAAATCTCTTGATTTAGATTACCGACGAATTAAGTAACCTTTATGATATGAATCAGGAAATAATTTATGAGTCGGCCTTCCGCCGGATCATTTGTTATTCCTTGAGCTTTTAAACAAAATTAAAACAAACAAATAATCAAAATCTCTTGATTTAGATCACCGGCGAATTAAGTAATCTTTATGATCTGAATCGGGAAATAGTTTATGAGTCAGCCTTCCGCCGGATCATTTATTATTCCTTGAGGTTTCAAACAGAATCAAAACAAATGAATAATCAAATCTCTAGATTTAGATCACCGGCGAATTAAGTAACCTTTGTGATTTAAATAGGAAAATAATTTATGAGTCGGTTTTCACTGGATTATTTATTATTCCTTTGAGATTTCAAACAAAATCAAAACAAATGAATAATCAAATATCTTGATTTAAATCACCGGCGAATTAAGTAACCTTTGTGATTTAAATCGGGAAATAATTTTTGAGCCGGCTTTTGCCGGATCATTCATTATTTCTTTGAGATTTCAAATAAAATAAAAAAGACAAAACATGTAAAATTTGTCGAGACTCTGTCCGTTTAATAAAAGAAAATCACAAAACAAATAAAGTTTTAAATTTAAATATTCCATTTTATTATCTCTTGGCCAAAAAATTTTTGAATTTAGTAAATAAAGGTTGATTAGAAAAATGAAGTATCGAAAGGGCAATGTAGGGTGCCTAACATCTTTCCTGCTCGTAACAGTAAATTTCCGAACCCAAAACTCTAGTATTAGCAGTCTAAACCTTTCAAAAATCGGTGACTTGGCACACCATAATTCTATGCCAGGTGGCGACTCTGAAAAACAGATTAATGATGAAGTGTATATTGTTTTGACAATTACAATTTGTTGTTAATCTGACATTTTAAAGTTTAAGCATAAAATCCAACTGTCCTTTTTTTTCAAAAACCCACCTCATTAAAGTCAACAATGAGAATATAGAGTATGGAAATCCCCCCTCCCTTCGCAGGGGCAGGAAGACCGGAAAATTTTCGGGGCGTGACAGGTGGTGACTCCGCTAGGGATTACATAAGAGAATTTCGGCTTCTGAATTTTTCAAAATCAACCTTTAACTAAAATGCAATCATTTCTCGGCCCATTACTAATATTCAATTTGGTGTGATACTTTCAAGAATAATACAGGTTACGCCACAAAAAGGAGCAAAATACTGAAAAATCGCTGCTAAATTTCATTTATTCGTGTTTATATTCATTTGTTAAAGATTCCATTCATCTTTTAAAAAAATAAAATTTTACTTTATCTGCATTGTAAATTTTCCATACATCATTTGCATTATTACCCATTTGGAACGGAGGTCATGACCGTGCCAAATGGATGTTACTATATTTACCCCCGAGGGTCCGCAGTAAGCTTTGTGTTGCCTTTATGGTATTCGCCATGTAAAAGGGCACCCTAACTAAATCAACGACTCAAAGATGGTTACCCTCACGGGACCAGAGGTCTGAAGATTTGGGAACCTTAAGCCTTTAACCCTGCACAACCACATATGCATAAAGAAAGCCCGAAAAAGAGTCAAAAATCAAAACTCTGTTATTGTTTATTAAAAAGCAATGCATACTGAAGGGACTCCCTATTCAGCATTTCACAAGGAAAAGATTTATCATTTGAAACATTATTAAAGACTATGTCTGATAATATATTATAAAGAATAAACAAAAAAAGAAAGTCCATATGTCACCACAATCCCTAAAGTTTTTGCCTAAGATACTGATTCAAGTTTAGTGTTGATGTATAGGTAGCAGTACGGAGCATCCGGTGGATTCCCAGTTCCCATTAAGAAGAGTCACCCGATCGTTGGCACGAACAATGTCAAGGAGACAAAACTACACATACTGTTGTAGCGAGCCTGGAGCTGTGTCTTGGACCAAGCATAAGGCCATCCAAAAAGAAAACCAAGAACTCAAAATTACGAACCAAGCTCTACTACACCAGTTAATCCAATTACAATCTCTCCTCCATCTGCCCATACCACAACCTTTCACTGGGGCAGAGACAATTTTCCATCATCTAAGACTGGGGCAGTCCCCTTATCTTCCAGTCCATTTCAAGAATTTCCTTTTCATCCTAATAATGTGGCATCCTATTCACGTCTGATAGGTGCATAAAAGCACCTATTTGCATGCTTTAACATAGGTATTGTTCGTCCCCGGGGTAGTTATTTAATATGTTTTTGTATAGTTTTTATGTTTTCAAGAAAATAAAGATCATAAGGCATAAAAGGATGCAAAATAGGCCAAATCATGGAAGGGCAAGGTTAAGGAATGCATTGATGGATCAAACCCCGAGCTCAAAAAGCAGAATCGACCAAAATCTGCTACCGTCGTCCGGACGAGAAAAACCCATAGTCCGGACGAGCTCACCAGAAGACACCAGGATGCTGCACAGACCATGGTTCGGATGACCCTTACCTTCGTCCGATATATTTAAGACCGTCGTCCGGACGAAGGAAGCGATTGCTTCGGACGACCGGGGCAGGAAGTTGTATTTCGATGGCCAGCACCATGGTTCGGACGACCGACGCGGAAAAACTCGTTTTTATATGATTTATAAATCGTTTTTAAGGGGGATTAAGGGGGAACTATATAAGGAAGAGTGTAGGGTTAGAACACTTATGCTTTGTATTACTTTGTAGCCACCAAGAGAGAGAAAAGAACCCTATAGGCTCCTCCTCCATCTCCATCTTCTTCCTTACTCCTTCTATGGCGGCCATGAGTTTTCAAAGTGTGATCTCCATGTCCGGCTAAACACTACTTCTAGGGAAACGACTATATCTTTCTCCAAGTGATTTGCAATTCAAGTATTTGGTAAAGTTTGATTACGTATGTATGGATTTATTGTGTTTCAATATTAAACTTTCATTATATTCATTCGTATTCTCGAGATCGGATGCCGTACATACAAATTATTCATTGATCTAATCGTAACCCCTATATTAGAGACACTATATACTTCCAAGACAACTTGTGCTCATATAGGCATAGCCTAGATTGGAGACACAAGTTGTGCTACAAAGATATTGTGTACTACATTAGGGTGCGTGTATTTCCCCTTTGTTCCGGTGTGGATTCGGCCAATTCTCATGGAGACTTAGGGTTTTTAATCAAAGTTTGGATTATGCCAAAGCCCTAGATCTTCCCTTCACTAAATTACAATTCGTAAATTTTTAGTTCACAAGTTAATTACATTTTAGTCTTAATTCACGAACAAACTCAAACCTTTGTCATTTTACAAATCGATCTAGAAAACTCTTGAAAACTACTTAATCGAAGTCATAATTGTCTCTGTGGATCGACACTTGTACTTGCCATCATTCTATTTGAATAGTGTTAATTAACAAGTCTTATAAATATTAATTGTGACCACAAATAACGCGGTCATAATTTGGCGCCGTTGCCGGGGACAATTTTTGGCAACAATTATTTAGTTTTTATTGTTTTCTACCTTGATTTCTTTTTATTTTTGTTTGACTTTGTTTTATGCTTGGTCTTAGGTCATTAAGTCTACCAATAGTGACAACTGACTCGAATTTGGAGGATATCCTTCAAGCCATAAAAGTGTCAGATCAATTAAAAAGACTTGACCCTCCGACTAAGACTGATCACACCATTACCCCTCCGGTAAATATGGGAGACCAAAACGCACAAGACCCGATGCATGCTTACTTTACACCTTCTACATACAATACACCTACATGCATCGTACTTCCCAACATTGTCGCGGTTAACTATGAGATCAAGCCTAGTACAATCCAAAAAATGCCACAATTTAACGGGCTATCTCAAGAAGAGCCGTACCAACACATTGATGAATTTACGGCAATTTGTTCAACTCTAAGAATTCACAACTTTGAGCACGATACTCTAAAAATGATATTGTTCCCATTTTCATTAAGAGGACAAGCCAAACATTGGCTTGGAACTTTACCCGCAAACTCTTTCACAACATGGACTGGCCTTCAAGCCGTGTTCCTTCGAAAATATTTTCCAATGATACGCACATTAGAAATATGATCACAAATCAAGAATTTCAGACAGTTAGACGAGGAGACCTTATTTGAAGCATGGGGTATATTTAAGGACTTACTTAGAAAGTGTCCCCATTATGATATTCCAAAATGGCAACTTGTTCAAAATTTTTATTTGGGAATAGATGACAATCAAAGACTTTTCTTAGACGCATCATGTGGGGGTTCTCTTATGTCAAAAGACGTGGGGGTAGCTTGGGACCATTTGGAGGAATTAGAAGAATCACTCCAATACTCCATCAAATCACTCCGTAGTCGAGCAAAAACATCAACTCCTAATGAAAAACCTAGGGGCATATATGAGGTTCAACCCTCAAGTGATTTTGCAAAACAAATGTCATCCTTGTCGGCAAAAGTGGACAAACTCCTTACTTTAAACATGTCCACTCATCAAAATATGCAACCCCAAGAGGCATGCGCTCTATGTGCGAATCCCGCACATTATATCACAGAATGTCCGAATGCACTAAGATTTCCCGAATTCGTTGAGGAACAAGTAAATGCTGCACAAGGCCAATATTGTCAATCTAACAATCAAACACCTCCAAACCTGGGTAATAACCCGTTTTCGAACACATACAACCCTGGGTGGAGAAATCACCCTAATTTTTCTTGGAGAGATCAAAATAAAAACAATAATCAAAACCCAAGAAATCAACCATATCATGCACCATCTTCGAATTATATCAATCCTGTAGCCTACCGGCCATCATCTTCATCTTATCAACCATCGCCTCACCAACAAGCACCCCAACCCTCAACTCCTCAACCAGCAAGAGATCCCGCCTTGGATCAAATTTTGCAAGATATTCAAGGGTTGAGGTATACTCAACAAATGGTTCGCTCTCACTCGCAATCCATCGCGAGGATAGAAACCCAATTGGGCCAATTAGCCAATGCTTTGAACTATAGGGAACAAGGTCGGTTGCCCTCTCAACCGATGAAAAATCCACAAGGGCAACACATGGTTGAGACCAACCAATACCAACATGAGGCAAAAGCAATTATGACCTTGAGAAACAACAAAGTGGTTGATAACATGATTGATCCTATCGAAAAAATGAAAAAATAAAAAAAACCAAAAACCAAAAAAAAAAAAAATAAACTGAAAAAATAAAAAAATGATGAAAATGTGGAAGTTGCCGTTGAAGCTTCTTCGTCGAAAAAAGAAAAGGGCAAACAAAAGGAAGGTGATCTCTCTGATCACACATCTTCATCACATGCTACGGTACCACCATATGTGCCAAAAGAACCATTTCCCACCGCTCTCAAGGGACCATCACCTTACACCAAAAAAGGTGCATCAATGGAGGACACCCTTGAGGTGTTTAAACAAGTTAAAGTCAACATTCCTCTCCTTGATGCTATCAAGCAAGTCCCCACTTATGCAAAATTCTTGAAGGACTTGTGCACTCAAAAGCAGAGAACACGAAATCATATTACAAAGAAAGTTCTACTCACGGAACAGGTGAGCTCCATTTTTCAGTGCATCTCTCCTCCCAAATTGCAAGATCCAGAGACTCCTACCATCCCTATTACTATTGGAACTCAATGCATTGATAGAGCATTAATCGATTTGGGTGCTAGTGTAAACTTCATCCCCTATTTCGTTTTTGAACAACTTCAACTCGGGGACCTTAAGCCAACCACCATCACCTTACAACTTGCGGATCGCTCTATCAAAATACCAAGAGGGATGATGGAGGATGTGATTGTGAAAATTCACGACTTTTACTTTCCGAATGACTTTGTGGTGTTGGATGTCGAGCCGGTGGTGACCCGCAAGAAACAATCATCGGTCATTCTTGGTCGACCATTTTTGGCGACCGCGAATGCAAACATTAATGTGAGGAGCGGTGAGATGGAGTTGACCTTTAGAAACATGACTATCAAGTTAAATGTTTATTGTCCGAATAAGTCACCATTGGTGGGAGATGACCTTGATTGCTATGCAATTGATGTAATAGATGAAGTTGTAGAGAAGGTGATCCCGTATATTCTCACAAGCGACCCTTTGGAGGCGTGCTTAGTGCATTTTGGGTTTGATGACTTCGATATTGATCATTCTATCAAAGAAGTCAATCTACTCCTTGATAGTGCGGCTCCAAAATGGGCACCTAAATTTGAGCCTTTGCCCAAACTTTCAAGTGTGCCGGCGCCACCATCCTTGGACGTCCCACCTACTTTAGAATTGAAGCCTTTACCAGCTACTTTGAAGTATGCATTTTTGGGACCGAATGAAACTCTTCCGGTTTTCATTGCTTCTGACTTAACTTGTTCACTAGAAAGTCAGTTAATTGAAGAGTTGAAGAAAAATAAAGAAGCCGTAGGATGGTCGGTGGCCGACCTTCATGGCATTGATCCTTCCATTTGTATGCATCGCATTACTTTGGAGGACAATGCCAAACCTTCTCGAGAGATGCAAAGACGGTTGAACCCGGTGATGAAAGAAGTTGTCATGAAAGAAGTGGTAAAGCTACTTGACGCGGGGATCATCTACCCGATTGCGGATAGCAAGTGGGTGAGCCCAACTCAAGTAGTACCAAAAACATCGGG